>CAKNWT010323768.1:0-14557 GCA_932066315.1 Andricus coriarius
TGCTTAAAAATTAATTTTTTTGTTGAAAATTCATATTTTCGATTTGAGAATGCAGCTGTTTTGCAGAAAATTTGTTTTTTAGCTTCGAAGTTGAAAAATTTATAGGAAATTTTTCTTTCTTTGTTCAAAATTCAGCACCTTCGTATCGAAATTTATTTCTTTTGATAAAAAAAATCTTATCTTTTTGGTTGAAAATTCAACTATTTTCTTGAAAAATTAATCTGATTTGGTTGAGGATTCAGCTATTTTGCTGAAAATTCGTCCTTCTTGGTAGAATTTAGCCGTGTTCGATTGCAAATTATCATCTTTTTTGGTTGAAATAATATCAACAGTTATATTTTTCGTTTAGAATTATTGATCTATTTTGTTGAAGATTCGTCTTTTTTTGTTGAATTCAACTGTGTTCGATTTTAAATTAAAAAAATTTTTGTCCGAAATCATATCAAATATTATATTCTTCGTTAAAAATTTAACAATTTTCGTAGAAATTTCAAGTAGTTGGTTGAAAAATAACAAACTTTTTTATTGAAAATTTATATTTCCGGTTTGAAAATTCAATTTTTTTGTTGAAAAGTGTTGTTTTTGGTTTACAAATTCATCTCTTTTGACAAAAAAAATGTCTGTCGAGGGTTCAGATATTTTGTTAAAAATTCATCCTTTCCGGTCGAAAATTTCATTGCTTGATTGAAAGTTGAACTCCTTCAATAAAAATTCATTTTTTTAGTTTGAAGATTCATCATTTAAGTTGAGAATTCGTCTCTCTGGTTGAAAATTTAAGTATTTTGTTTTAAATTCTTTTTTTTTCTTTTGAGTAGATAATTCAAATACTTTGGTAGATAAATAAACTATTTGGTTGAAAATTAACTTTTTTGTTGGGAATGCAACTCTTTTGTTGAAAATTCGTCTTTTTTTGTTGAAAATTCAACTATTTTGTCTAAATAAAACTATTTTTTATTATAGATATATATTATTGTTCAAAAATGGATCAGTTTATATTTGAATTAAAAAATAAATCAATTTTAGTCAAAAAACAGTTAATTATAACGAAAATATAAGGATTTTTTAACAAAATACACGAATCCTCTACTAAAACAGATTAATTTTTAACCATACAGTTGCATTCATAACGAAAAAATGGTATTCTATCAAAAAAGACGAATTGTTAAAAAAAATACGTACATTTTCAACCAAATAGTTGAATGTCTACTAAATTTATGTATCTCCAACAAAAAAATAAACTTTTCAGGAAGTAGTTCAACTTTCAACCAAAGAGTTTAATTTCAATCGAAAAAGATGAATTTTAAACGAAAAATATAATAGTAGATAATAAAAAAAAATTTAATTTGAAATAAAAAACAGTAAGATTTAACCAACAGAGACAAATTTATAACAAAATACTTGAATCCTCAACTAATACTGAAAGGGATTAGATTAGAATAAAAAATTGATTTCTTACAAAAAAAAAGTATTTTCAACAGAATGCATGAATTTTCCACCAAATAGTTAATTATCCTACCAAATTGTTTAAATTTGAAACACAAAATATTAATTTATAATAAGGCTCCTATACAGGAATTTTCAGCTGGGTAAGTAAATCGTTAAATCGTGTTGAATATTTATCTTGCATCGAAAGCTAACCTCAAACTTGACATTTATTTGAAAAGTTGTTATAAATTGTATATTATTAAGACATCTTGAGTCTGAATTAAAGTTACACAATTAAAAAATGTTTATACATTTCAACCCAAGTTATTGATTCTAGGAATTTTAGAAGATCGAAGTATTATTGATGAAGTCGAGGATGGTGAACTGATGGATCATGAGGATTTCAATTCTACTCATGAGGATTCAGATAATAGTTAGGTTTCCAAACGTCAACGTAGGTTTAAGTAAGAATTCCTTATAAGATCTAACCTCACAATTATATCTTTTTATTTTATTATTACTAGTGGAAGATCATTTATTTTTTGCCTTTGAGGTAGCAAACTGTTCATGAAATGAGCACAAATGATTAGATATTAGATCCACACATGGTATATAATTTACAACGTATTTTTCATACAGATTGATAAAGGGTGTTGGAACAAAGTTCTAGCCTCAAAATTCGATTTCCTCAATTTAAGAGCACTTCTTTTAAAAATAGAAATTTGTATATAGAGTGAAAAAAAATTGAATGTGAATGATTTTTTCCCTAAATTGAGGAATTCTAAATCTAACCTCAAAATACAACCTCTTCATGTTACGAAAAAAGTATTAAAATTATACATTTTTTTGCTCTCTGTACTCTTAATGAATAATTATAAGCATTAATGTTCGCAAAAAATACAATATTAATACAAGAAATTGCATTCCCAGATTTCGAGGATAATACCACATCATGAGATTCAAGCAAACCAAATTTTGATTCAGCGAATTCAGAAGAGTCAAACTCTGATTTAACGGATTCAGAAGAACATTGATGACGCGATAGAATTGCTTGAAGATGAACCTAATGAAATGAAACAGCTGCGTGTTTTGGCTGTAACCAAAGGGATGGATCAGATAACTGTTGATGAAATGCTTAAAATTGTACGACGAAGTCTTCTACCTCGGCTGCCAAAATCAGCTGAACGTTTTTGGAAATATCATCAGCGGTATATGGCATCATAGAAATGCAGGACTCTGATGGATCAATTGGAGAGTATGTGTATTTCGGAATCGAAAAGGGTCTTCAAGAGTGCATTGATCCCAACGTACACACGAAAACAACTATATTTGTACAATTCAACGCTGATGGAATTTCAGTAACTAAATCTGACGAAAAAGGTTTTTGTGTCATGTCAAGAAGAGTGCATTATCAACCTGACATATACAAGCAATTTGCCATCCTTATTTATTCCGGAAATTCCAAGCCTGCTAGTCTCGAACATTACTCAGACGACTTCATTGTAGAAGCCAATAAATTACAGGCTAATGGTGTAACAATTATGGATCAACGATTTAATGTTCGTATACACTTATTCATTTGTGATACGCCAGCGAGAGCTTTTATCAAGGGAACGAAAGGTCATACTGGTTTTTTTGCCTGTGAAAGGTGTGAAATAAAAGGCCTGAAAGAAGATCGGGTGACTCAGTTTCCTCTTGTAAATTGCCCAGAAAGGTCCCTTCGATGACATACTGGCATGTTAAAATAAATTTCAAAACAAATAACCTACAGCATTCTTTGTCAAAAAGCCCCTCCAGTATGCCAAAAATGTTACGCGTCGGGAAGTGTGCCATCGAAGGGTTATGGCAAGGGTGTCCGCTTAGCACAACACTTCTTGCAATTTTTAATCGCGGATATGAAAAATAAGCAGGAGACCAAAGTAGTAGGAGGAGTAAGGTTAGAAGGGGTTAGAATTTGGCTATTTGCGTATGCAGATGTTACTGGCAAGAAACGAGGAGGCCTTAAAGGAGATGATGAAGAGGTTGAGAAGATACCTGGATAAGAATAGGTTAGAGCTGAATGCAGAAAAGTCCAAGGTTAAGGTGTTAAGAAAAGGAGGTGGAAGGGATAAGGGAGGGGAGTCAAAAGGGAAAGGAGGTGCAGGAGGTGAAAGAGATAATGTGCCTGGGCTTATTGTTTTGGAAAAATGGAGGAGTGGATGGTTACATAAAACTCACCAGTGATGAGTGTGCTACTGTATGGAGTAGAGGCGTGGGGGTAGAAGGAAAGTGCGGAGGTAAATAGGACACAGGATAGGTATGTAAAGTGGACACTGGGGTTGGCAAGGAACATGCCTAATCATATTGGCAGGAGGAAGACGAGGAGACAGAGTGTAGGGATTCTAGCGGGGAGTCGGGTATGTAACTATGAGGAGAAATTTTTGGAAGAGGAGGGAAGTAGGCTGGTCAGGGAGTATTGATGGAATAAGGAGAACAGGCGAGGGGCTGGGAAGCTAGAGGTTGAAAGGGAATGGTATTTCAGAACGAACGGACTACAGATGGATGAAGTGAAAAGGATGCACGAGAAAGGAAGGAAGATATATGAGATGGTTTAGAGTCAACATTTAACGGGAAGGGGGACGCGGTAAGGGGGTGTGAGAGTGGAGCACTGGTTGGAGGAGTGCGTGGAGGTGGAAAGGAGTGGGATAAGCATAGAGGTATTGATGCATAAAATAGGGGACAAAAGGACCGTAGAATGGGGGAAGGGGGTGTTAGGTAAGATGGAGAAAAAGCGAAGGATGTTGGAGGAGGAATGGAGAAGGAAAGATTCTAAATAGGAGAGGAAGTAGATATAAGTAAATTGTAAGTGTTGTAAATAGTAGATAAGTATCAGGTATTAGCCGCGGAGGCAGAGTTAAGAGATAAGAGCGAGCGGTATTAAATATAAGGCATGGACGGATTTTATTCGTTGAGGGTTAGTTTTTAAGAAACTTCTGTAAAAAAATGAAAGTGTAAGCAAATCAATTTTTTAAGGCCAGCTGGCTGAAAAATAAACGTTTATCTATCTATCTATATTTTTTCAAGTATGGGGGGACTGTATTGCATAATCGTTCCCTAAGTGTCATCTAATTTTTCCGTGGTTTACGACGATTCAACTGAAGGTTCAACAAACAATTTTTACTGGGTCTCTGAGTAATAGATTCAACATAAATGAAAAATTCAGTCGTCAATAATATTTGGCTTTCCACTCAATTGTAATCAATCTATAAAAGCAGCCGCTTTCCGCGAATTCTTTCTCTCCAGAATTAGTCTTGAGAATGAAGTTCATCAATCTATTCTTTGCCTGTGTGGCGTGGTTTAATTTTTCAAGTGAGTGTACCTAACATAATATCAAATATTGTTATTAATCTCAACCTTCACTCTTACTTCGAAATGTAACGTATGCTAACATATGGAAACAAAAAAGTGAGAATTTCGGCATTGTTTTAGTTTTTCCATAAATCTTATTGTTCAATTTGACTTTAAAATGTGAAATACAAAATTTTGATTTTTTTTTAAATAATACTATCATTCAGTTCCACGTTGCAAACTTGAAGGCTTGTAACATATGGAAACAAAAAAGTAAAGATTAAAGCACTGTTTTACTTTATTCATAAATCTTAATTTTCAATTTGACTTTAAAATGTAAAATATAAAATTTTGAAATTTAATTTTGAATTTTTTAAAAATAATTCTTTCATTTAGTTCCACGTTGCAAATTCGAAAGCTTGTAACATATGGAAACAAAAAAGTGAGGATTACCGCATTTTTTGAGTTTATTCATAAAACCTTATTTCAAATTTGACTTTAAAATGTGAAATATAACATTTAATTTTAAAAAAATTTTAAATTAATACTTCCATTTAGTGCTACGTTGCAAGACTGAAGGCTTGTAACATAAATATTAATTTTCAATTTGACTTTAAAATGTAACATATAAGATCTTGAAACTTAATTTAGAATTTTTTGTTCAAATTAACATTTTCATTTAGTTCCACGTTGCAAAATTGAAGACTTGTAACATATGGAAACAAAAAAAGTGAGGAATAACGGACTGCTTCAGTTTACTTCTGATTCCTAATTTTAAATTTTACTTTGAAATTATGAATAGTAATAGATTGAACATTTTTATAAAAAATTTATTTTTAAATCAATACTTTTAATGAGTTCCACGTTTGTAAAATTGAATTCTTACTGTAACATATGGAAACAAAAAATTGAACATCAACGTAATGTTTTAATTTATTCATTATTCATAATCCTAATTTTAACTTCTAAGTGAACACTATAAAATTTACAGTTACAAAGTGTCCAGGATAATCTAAAAATTTCATTTTTGAGAGAGGTATGGTGGGGAAAGTAAAATAAAAAAAGTATTTTTTCTCGAAAACGACTGAACTGATTTTGATAATTGGAATATATGTTATAGTCACCCAGAAGACTAGTTAGAAAGAAATATTAAAATTTGTAAGATTGTAAAATAGTAGTAAACAAATATTTCGAAATGTTCTCAATTTTTTTTTAAAGTTATGTTCTAGAGATACACCACCAATTTTTTGGCAGAAAATGCTTGTATTGTCTACTTCAACAAATATTTTTACCAAATTTATCCAAATTTATAGCTGTGAAAATTTAACGCTTGATTTTTAGTGATGATCCCCCCCCCCCCCCAATTTGTTCGTTTTCTGAAACAATAAATACGGCTTTTTTCAACGTTAACCCCTGCCCCCGGGATTTTGAAATTAAAATGAGGTTTTAAATGAGGAAAACTCGATTTTCAAAAGTGAATGGAAAAAAGAAGCACTTGTTTCAAACTTTTTGTGAATTAAAGTATATGATACTCTTGAAAAGTGTTCAGGGAATAATTTCCACCCAATAAATTTTAATTTTAACACCTCTAGTCCTCTTTATTGTGCCCAGAAAATTCTAATATCGAGGATTTTCTGGTAGTCTTCCTCGAAATGGTATTTTGTTCTATGCTGCATTTCAAATTCTTCTAATTTATTTTTCAACATTTCAGGTTTTAAAATCTGTGGATCTATGATTCCATATTTACCATTATAGATAACATCTATGGCTATGTTAATATTTTCGTTTATCTCTTCGATTGGGCGTGTTGTTGAAATTCACTTCATATAAATAAAATTATCTTTGGTATTGGAATTCAATTTTTCGACTGCTTGACATTGTTATGCAATATTATCTTTTAATTCCTGGTCAGTATCTAGCACTATTTTGAGCACTTTTGTTTATTTATTTAAAACGAAAACTATATTCCCATTGTCGGTATATAATTTGTCAAATTCTGAGTTTATTTGTTTCAAATCTGATTCAGTTAGGGTTCCAAAAATGGTTTTTGAAATATCACCTGTAAAATTAAGTAATCCTCTTTTATGTCTTTGTTTACCAAGTAACTTGACCCAGATTCTAATTGTGGTAATTAATCTATTACGTTTATATTTGATAATTCCTATTTCATTTCTTACCGTAAATTCACTTTTGAATGACTGTTCTATTAAATCAATTGTTTGTTCTATAGCATGAAATCTTCTTGCGGTTGAGGATAAATTTATTCCTATAATTAATTTCCATTCCTCGTGATACAAATAAGCTTTGCTGATTGCCTCTATGTAAATTTTTCCCTGAATTTCTTGAAGGGTATAGTTTGCTTGTGTCCTCGTCATCAACATCCATAGTAGCAGAATCATTATTTTCCTAAAACATAAAATGGCATCACTTGATCAATATGAAGTTGAAGAGTTTCGCCTTCAAATTTAATTTCTAAATTATTATTCGTTGTAATTCCTGTAACAATTCCTGGACCTTTCTAGCTTGGGTCTAATTTATTTTGTTCAGTATAATTTATCCATTTGACTTTATCTCCTATTTTGTAAACTAGATGGCTCTTACTATATTTTCATCTCAACGTTTCTTGATCTTCTCTAGTTCAACTTCTATTCTTTCCTTAGCTTTCCTAATTATGTTATCGTGTTTGAGTTTCCATTTTTTTATTAAATCGGCGTGAGTAAGAGTTGGTAATCTTGGTATTGCTGATGGGATATTAGGATCTCTTCCGAAGGTCATCTCGAAAGCTGAAAAGCCTGTACTTGTATTTTTCATTGAATTAATTTACGAATGTGACAAATTTTAAATTTTGATCCCATTGTTTAACATTATCTTCCATTGATGTTTTAATCAAATTTTTTAAAGTTGAGTGCATTCTTTCTATGTAACCGTTTGCTTCTGGATGGAAAGATGTTGTTTTTATATGCTTGATATTTAATGCATTATCAAATTATTGCATTGGTTCCGATAAGAAATTTGTTTCTGGATAGGAAAGTATCGTTTCAGAAGCTCCAAATGTATCTACATGGTGATCAATCATACTTTCAATTATAGTTTCTGCAGTTTTATTTTCCAAGGGCACTAGAACAATATACGTTGTTAATCCGTCTTGGATACTTGAAATGCATTTTTTTGCTAGTTTCGTCTCTGGTAATGAACCAAAAGCGTCTAGCGCGATTTTATCGTTAGGGTTAGTAGGTGTGTCTCAAATGATTGTCTGTGCTTGAAGACTGACTCTTGTTGTCTTCTACAATTGGCAAATAGGGCATGATTTTACGTATTTCTTAATTTTTTCATCCATATTTTTTCATTCGCCCATTTATCTTTCCATTAGAATTGTTTTTTTCTCTCCGAGGTGGTTGGCGTGAGCTTATTTGATCATGGTTATCCTTTCTCCTTTAGTCAATTCTCTGGTTTTATTAAAACATATATGGAATTCTATTTCAGGGTAATAATTAGATAGGTATTGTAATATCTCCAAAAGAGTTTTCTTTTCTAATGATGCAAAGTTTGGGTCACTGAAAATCAATCTTACTGTTGTCAATCCCCTATCCCTTAATTCTGTTATCAATAATCCTGAGTAACGCATCCAATTTTCCTCGTTATAATCAGATATATCCAATTTTTTGACTTCCTAAATAGTTAATTTTCTGCCTTTGGTTTAACTTTAACTTTGTCGTTTGTTATAGGGATTTCTTTTCATTCTAGAAATCCTTCATATATTTGGTTGTTTTATTTTTGTTCTTCTTCTTCTGATGAAAGTTCTTCCTTCGGTGAAGGCTCTTCTGCCGGTTCTTTAATTTCTCTATCAGCTATTTTGAGTTTATCCTTGAATGTTTTTTATGCGATAATCATTGGTTTCTCATGAACAGTTTCAGATTTTTCACTTTCTGTATCACAATCACTGCTATCTAATGGTACCGCAGTATCTGAATCATTTACTGTTCCTTGATCTTGAAGTGGGAATAGTCTTGAAAGACAATCAGCGGCTCTGTTTTCTTTTCCTTTTACATATATTACCTTGTACTTACATTCTTCAAGACGTGATCTCCATTCGAAGTAATTTTGAACTAGGGTCTTTTACATTGTGAAGCCAAACTAAAGCTTTATGATCCGTTTTAATTTCAAATGGATTTCCTAGTAGATACTGTCTCAATCTTTTCACTGTCCAAAAAATGTCTAAAAGCTATTTTTCACTAGGGCTATAATTGTCTTCTGCTTTGTCAAGTGTTCTAGATATGAAAAGGCATGGGTTTCCTTTTGGTGACAACGCAGCTCCTATACCAAGATTAGAAGCGTCTGTTATTGAAGTAAATTCTTCTTTAAAATTTGGAAAATGTAGTACTGGTGCATTGCATAAAATTTCTTTTAATCTGTCAAAGGTTTCTTGACATCTTTCTTTCGTATTAAGTTGGTCAAAGGTTTAGCTATGGTGGAAAGTTTTTATAAACATTCTATAGTACCCAGCTACTCCTAGAAATGATTGAATTTCTTTAGCGGTGGTTTTGTTTTTAAATTTTTGTACAGCTTCTCTTTTTGCTGGATTAGGTTTGACTTTATCTTCTTTCGTTGAATTACCTAAATTATTCAATTCCGGTCTGAGATATGCATACTTGAATTGTTCCAATCCTTATCCTTTTTTTTTAATTCTTTCAAGAGCTTCAATCAAGTTCTTGTTATGTTCATATAGTGTCTTACCAAATACTACTACGTCATCAATATATGCAAAGCATTTACCGCCTATAAGTCCGCTAAAGGCACTATCCATCATACGTTGACATGTTGCAGGGGCATTTTTTAAACCAAATGGCATTCTGTTATACTCAAAATGTCCTTCAGTTGTTGATAATGTTGTATATTTTTTTGAATTTTCATTGATTGTGAATTGATGGAATCCTGCCCTTATATCAAAGGCTGAAAAGAACTTTGCTTGTCCTAAATGATCAATTATATCGTCTATCACTGGAAGAGGATACACGTCCTGGTCAGTGTCTTTATTGATTTGAGGATAATCCACTACCATTCTAAGTTTGTTTCCTTTTTTAGGAACTACTTTTTCTTAACAATCCTTTTCTTAACAATTCTGCACATTCTTTAAGAATAAATTGTTTGTGGACTTCAAGATGTTTATACGTTCATAGGTTAACTATTTTTCCTGTTTTTAATGTTATTGTGTGTTTGGTTAAATTTGTGCAAGGTAATGGATCCGTGACTAATGCAAAGATCTCGTTGTATTTCACTATTACCTTTAGAATTGCTTCTTTAATATTATTTTTAATATGATCTCGTCGCGAGTATTTGAATAGTTCACTGATTCTATTTCCTTTTTTAGGATTATAAATCTCATCCTGTGATTTTATAGACATAGTTCTCTCATAGTTAATTGTTTTCGGTATCTGTATGGGTTTTTTGTTATAATTAAATGTTGGTAAAATTATTTCATTATTTTTTATTCGATGAATTCTATCAGATATCCCTTCTTGATGTTCCATTCAAACATCTTCATCATTTTCTTCTGTTTTTATTCGACAAATTAAGATGGAAATTTTGCGATATTATACTATCATTGTGTAATGGTAGTTTTTCATTTTCTAAAATTAAGTAATTGGAAGTTAATGAGTATTCACTAAGTCTTTTGAAAAATGGAAAACCAATTGTATCTTCTTCATGTAGAGGAAAGTCATTATCAATTATGTGAAACAGATGATTCTATCCTTAATAATCAAACTATGTTGCACTATTTGACTGTTTCCTATCGTTTCCCATTATAAGGTTTTATGTAAATAGATGCGTCGGTTGATTTAATGGTAGAGCTGATTCTTTCATTAAATATAGTGAAGATCTGGAATCTACTAATAATTGGTATTTTCTTCCGTCTGCTCTTCTCCCTTGTAACTGCAATCATACATACACTGCTGATACTCGGCCGCTTCTTCGTAGTCATTTCCTGATTCTCTAAGTCATTTTCCTCTTCTTTCTGTTCCTTCGTTGTCCAAATTTGAGTTTGAGGTTGTCGTTTGGGGGTTTGAGTAATTTGACAATTAGGGGGCTTTGCCTAGCATTGGGCTGCGAAGTGTCCTAAATTTCTGCATTTAAGGTACTTCATTTGTAATCGATTAGCTGGAGTGTTTTTCTTTGCTGCTTTAAATGGTTTTGTACTTGCTGGAGGCCTTGGTGTAGATGTTGATATTTGTGGTCGTGAAAACTGGGGTATGGGTTTATTAAATGGTAGTAGGCGAATTGTCTGCACTTCTCGTTACCACATTCAACAAATACCGTTTTAAACATTCTCCATCTTCAATGCCGAAAGCAACTTTTCTTTCCGTCCTATTTATTTGTTCACTTTTTATTGCATATTGTAGTGAGTTAACTATCTGTCGAAATGTTAAATTAAAATTTTGAGTTAATTCCGCTTGTCCTTGTTGTGCGTTTTTTAATTTACTTCTTAATGCCGAAACAAAACCCATCTGTGACAAGTTTAGTCTTAATGTATCATATAATATTTCATATGAGCTAACACTCGTATACCTCAATGCCTTTTCAGTTTCCTTTAATTTTCTCAGCTATAATAAAATCTAACGATAGACCTGGTTGACTGCATCTTTTCTTTCCTCTCTTCACAGATTTTATAAAGTCTTCTATACCTATATCGTAGTAGCCATTTATATCCCTTATAGTTCTGATCATATCCTTAGCCGATAGTAAATCAATAGGACCTTGACTTTGTTCGGGTTCGCGTTCTGTACTATGAGGTATTCCAGTTGCTAGTGCGGTTGAAGAGTTATCTAAAATAATTGCGTGGGATGGTTTAGGGTCGGGATTTTCCTATCTTTTGGATTTCCGGAATTCCCCTAGCATTCTCCCCAGCTAAAGTGTTCACATTTTTTATGACTTGATTCATTGTAGATTCCATTCCGTTTACTTTTGTTAATATTAATTTTAATACCGCATCCGTGGACATTAACGAGAGGGATTGCGTTCTATTAGCACTTTTGCCTAATTTTTTCTTTGTCTAATTTTGCCTAACTTTTTTTTCAACGAATTTTGAGTTAACTGCGAATTTTTTGTTTTGTAAAGAAAACAGAGGCCAGGGAGCACCATGAGCGTGTGTATTGTCGCAAGCCTAAGGATGACAATAGTTTGAGTTACAAAGTTCATAAAATCCCAAAAATGTTATAAATCTACTCAAATCAATTAATCCGTACAAATAGTCTGATAACACTCCTTGCAATCTAATCTTCTTTACTCACTCCGTTTAATTGTAGAATCGTTGCTGGGGCGCAGATCAATACTTTCTGGGCATTAAATCTTCCCTCAAGATGGCTCCTTACTCCTGCGTAGATCGATAATTTTTGTGCATTGGCTGCCGCGTTGTCGCACCGCGGTGATCACTGCTTTCTCGTTGCTGCTTCTGCTTCTGAGTCTTACACCACTGATTAGGTTGCTCTAGGACTTTATCGTCTATATGACGTTCCCAATATGAATTTCAGAATCTTAGAATTTTACCTAGGATAGTGGTTACTAAGTTCACCATCTAGTTTTAATCTCTGTTCCTTACTTTTCGTTTCAGATTTTTGTTTTAAATTATTTTTTTGGAATTTCCCTTTCCTAAATATAATATATGTGACGTGCGCCGAAGAAAGCGGGCTTACTCTGAAAAGTGAGATTGTTCGGGGTGAGCGGTCGAAGTCGACCGGATAGACACGAATTTTAGGAGAGAGGGAAGACTCACGAAATCTTCCCTCTTCACTTACTATACATTCTCACCCATATAGCGGCGCGGCTCACGGACGGGGTATAGATGAGACGCGTAGATTGCAGTGGTGAGTGGTGGGAGGTGTTTCACGGGATCTCGAGATCTCGAACGAAAGCCCGATTTCTCGGGTGTCTAATAACTTAATTATTAGCAATAATAACGCTTGGGAATTTTTGTCGATGGTTTCTTCAAAAAGAGCATCTCAAAAACTATCGAAAGGTATAAAAACCTCGATTTTCTTTTCTTTGGATTTTGTTTCTTACTTTTGATTTCTTAGAATAATAATCTTTTGTAGTATAGGGCTTCACCCTCGCCGATAAATATCTTACTTGCTCGTTTTTCGGGTCGCCTGTGGATAGATCCGGAGTTTTTCTTTAGATTCCGTAGAATCCTTCAGTTCTTTTTTTCTTGAATTCCGTAGAATTCTTGTCTTTTCTGTCAACAAATTATTTGCGTAGAAATCTTCCGAGATTCGTCTCGAAGATAGGATGGTTTGATCTATAAATTGCTCCGTAGAAACAAGATCATAAACTTCTGTCACATTTCGTTCCTAACCTCAAAAAGTGATGAAAGTTGAAAGTTTTTTTTCACTTTTTAAAGGCTAGGAACGAAATTCGACCTGACCGAGGGTATTTTTTACAATCTTTTATTAAAAAATGGGTATCCCATAGACTTATTAGAATTAAAGATAGCTGAACGTTATAAACTATTATAAAATCAAAAAATATAAATTAAAAAATTAAAGATCTTGCAAATCAAAAGAAAATTATTGTAATGCCATATATTAGTGGTTTTGATGAAGTTCCTTTGACAATTTTCAATAAAAAGAGCAACATTCGAATATTATTTGTAGAATGTCATGTTTAAATTGCAAGATGATTTACATTGGGCAATCCTTTAGACATTCGGGTGAAATAAAGAACATGAAAAATCTGTGGAAAAAAACGATAATACAGCTTTAGCAAAACGTGCTTGTTTATTATATAGCACAGTGTCATTTCTCATATTAAAATTTAAAAATCGTCAATTTCTTCAAACTTCTTCGTTGCTTGTTAGGTTATAAATAATACTACATGTTAAATGATATTGAACAAATATCGTGTTTTTCTAGCTTCAACTATCTTTAGATAAGAAAAATGATTTGATAAGGACACAGACCTGTGTCGAAACGCGTCATCTAACAACATCAGAACAGAAAATAAACGCTTTTACTGGTATTATTCACTAGTCTAACAGAAATAATTTTTGAATTATTTTATTGGAAATATTTCAATGATTTCCCAATTATTTCACAAAGCTTTGGCAAAGATTTCAATAATTTCACAAATATTACCAAAGATTTCACACAAACACAAAGATTTCAGTTATTTCCCAAATATTCCAAATATTTAAAAAAGATTTCGAGTAAATTTAAAATATTTTCAATATTTCAATGATTTTTCGAAGATTTCACAAAGATTTAAATAATTTCACAAATATTGTAGAATATTTAAAATATTTCGCAAAGATGTTCAAAAATTTCAGGAAAATGTTGAATTTCGAAAGGTTTTATATAGAATTCACAGAGATTTAAAATGTTTCGAAAAGCTAAGATTTCAAATAGATTTCAACGGTTTCACAAAGATTTCAATAATTTCACAAATATTACTAAATATTTTAAAAATATTTCAAATATTTCGCAAAAATTTAAAAATATTTTACAAAGATTTCAATGATTTTTCAAAGATTTCATATATTTCGCAAAGATTTCAGAAAGATATCAAAGATTGCACAAGGATTTAAAAGTTTTCGGGTAGATTGTAATGACTTCACAAAGACTTTAATGAATTTCCCAATATTTCAATAATTTCACGAATATTAACAAAGATTTCAAAAATATTTCAAGTATTTCACAAATATAAATAATAAATAATATAAAGAGTTCCGAAAGTTCTCAATGATTTTCCAAAGCTTTCAGAAATTTCGGATAGATTTAACAGATTGGAAAAAATTCCAATAATTTAAAGATTGACC
>CAKNWT010323769.1:532-17268 GCA_932066315.1 Andricus coriarius
TTCAATTTGTGTAACCTAACACAAATTGATTTTTCTGAGTTTATGTTTTTAAAGATTCCTTTCTAAAGAATTAAAGTTTTAAGATTCTTTAACACAGATTATATAAGATTTAATACTTTCAAATCAAAATCTTGAAAAAGAAAAAACAAAGTGTAATTTTTACCGCGATTTCAGATTGATAGTTACCTGTAACAAAAAGTACCTTCACGTGGTAAGATTGACCCACCAAATTGGGCATGGTTAACTTTATTGTATCTTTTTTATTTCCATGCGAAAAAAATTCACTTCGGTTTTTTTCTGTGAAAAATGCAAGGAATTGAGTTTGAAAGCATTTAAAATTGTAACGTAATAGTAATATTGTGCGATATGACTTACAAATTGGATACAGAATTTTTTAAGTGTCTTATATCACCGAGCATTAGGAACATCATTCTGACCACAAAGGCGGAAAAATCGTGGAAAATATGTGTCAAGGATATACCTTAAAAACGTTCGCTCATTGTTTTTATGTACAATAATCATAATCATTTCGCATTTAACTGGACAGTGTTCTCGAATTATCTCGTTAATTGTAGAGAAATATTAGGTAATTAGTGAGCACATTTGCAATTGCGGGTAAGATAAAACAGGTAACATACGGAACAGTAAAACAATTCTAAGCTTCAAATGAAAAAGAGTAAATATTATTTTATACATCAGCAATTAAAAACAGTGGAGTGCGATTTCTTAATAACATCGCTTATAAGGGATAGTTTATAGGATACTTTACAAAGAATAGTTTAGAATACATTCTTTCAAATTAGCTGCAATAATTAAAATATGATATTTGCTCATAAATATGGTGACAGCAATCAAATTTTTGTTTAATTGTGAATCTTAGAACGCCCTTATTTCAAAGCTTTTCATTTGAAACTAATCAATTTGGGATGGCCTCAGTTTCTATAAACAAAATGTTACGACCTTGTGTAGACTGCAGAATGTTGATCAAATAGAGAAATGATGAAAAATTGAAGTTAGTATTAATTGAAAATTAGAAAAAATCTATCTGTAATAGCATTCAAAGTTTTATCATGTTCCCCATTTGGAAGTCTTCCAATTTTGACAGGATTAAAAATGAAAGGTACATACGCTCAATTCGTAAGAAATTGTAATCTTACTATACTTGAATAATAAAATTAATATTCTGCAATTTTAAAAAATTCAAAATATTCACGCCTTCAATTTACGTATGGTGGTCACTGGCCACTTAACAGTTGAAGATAGATAACTAACAAAATCTGAATTTTTCAAGAGAGCGAAAAAACATTCTGTAAAACTGATGTCATTGATGAGAGTGCGACTGAAGTGTGTGGTACTGCGGTTGTAGGAATAATGTCTGGTGATGCGTGGTGGAATGATGAAATCTGCGCAGTCGCCCAAGAAAAAAAAACCTTAAAACAGAACGTTGAACATCACAGGCCTTAGTGATGAAAGAAAAATACTTGAAAACGATTACAGACACAAAAAGAGGGAAGTAAAACTACTAGTCAAGGAAAGTAAACATAACATCAAAACAGAAGAAGAAAAGAAAATTCAAAACGATTTTGAAGGAAGAAAGAAACTGTTTTATAAATGGGAGTTGATCAATATGAAGGCATGAGAAATAACAAGGGTGAAATGCTATATGATACAGATGGGATACTAGACGCTTTGAGCGACTCTTTTAAGGAATTAATGGGAGATTGCGGGTGTTGAAAGTGTCTGTGTCTCTGAGGTTAGGGATATAATTAGGAACTTAAATAATGGTAAGGCTGCTGGTGTAGACAGTATTATCGCTGAAATGCTTAAATACGGTGGCGACTACATACCTCAGAGGTTGTGAGAATTGATAAATGTATGCATCGATACGGGAGAAGTTCCAAATGACTGGGAAAATGCGATTATCGTACCAATTTAAAAAGGAAACGGAGATTAAAGCAACTGCAATGATTACAGAGTCAATGGATGGCTCCTGCAAGCAATAAAAGCAATATATGTTGGTAGCAAAGCGAGGGTAAGGGTAAATTGGTTCGATATTATGCAAGGTGTTTGGCAAGGATGAATGGCACTTTTTGACAAAGAAGGTGTAGATCTCGGGACAGTGAGGGTACGTGGATCAGTATTCGCAGATGATAAGGTTGTTATGACAGACTCAATCGAAGACTTGCAAAGAATGTTGAGCAAGGTGAATACAAGCATGAAGAACATGGGCCTCAAAATTAACGTAAATAAAACAAAACTTGTTGTGTCAGAAAGAAAGGATGAGAAATCAATATGCAACATTGTTCTAAACGATGAGATGACATAACAAGTTGATAAGTGCGTATACCTTGGTAGCCTATTCACAAATGACGAAAAGATAGATGGAGAGTTAGATAGGCGTATAAACGAGGGTAAGAAGGTTGTCGGTAGAGCAAGACCCATTATCAGAAGTAAAAATATATCAATCAAAGCTAAAAGGGCAATACATAACTCTATATTTATACAGACTGTGCTGTACGATAGAGAAACCTGGACCTACCAGGAAAATGATAAGAGTAAAATTAACGAGATAAACATGAAATTCCTGCGCATGATGTGCGGTAAAACACTGATGCACAAAGTGAGTAAAGAGATAATTCTCAAAGAATTTGGGGCAGAGGAAACACTAGTTGACATATATGAAAGAAAGTCATTAAGATGTTTTGGGCATGTTGAGAGAATGAAAGATAAACGACTGACGAAACGAGTGTATCAAGATAAAGTAAATGGCAGTGTGCCTAGAGGTAGACCGAGGAAAGAATGGATAGAATGTTAGAAGGGGACCCTAATTCGAAGAGACATAAGAAGCCATACAACTTTTACAACTTCATAAAACTATTAAACACAAGAGCTTGCATGAGTAAATGCATGGACTCGAAGGAAGCTAGAGAAGTGTGCCAAGACAGGAAAGTGTGGCGATAAATAGTTAATAAGAAATGCATGAAGAAGAGTGTCAGTGGAGTGAATTACGCATGAAACAAAAGACCTTGGCAACTAATGGGTCCGAGTGGGGAGCTTCACATGATGACTTTGTGAGGCTCTTTACTTGGGATGATCGCTCGAGAGATCGATCAGCGACCTGGGTCGGAGCAGTGTTGCGAAACGAACGTATTGCTTAAATAAACAACGCGGGAATTCTGGATCAATCTAAAAATATATACCCCCTCCCTCAAATTAATCCCTTCCTCACCGAGGGAGTCATGCTTACCCCGAAAGCAACATGGCTTAATGGTATAATAATAATAATAATTTAAAGATAAAACAAAAGTAGTGGAAACCAACCTACAGTAGAATAATGATCATTAATTTAAAATACTAATGTATGTAAAATATCTCATTTAATGTAATTAATGTTAAGACACAGTATGTGTTAATATATTAGAATTAGAATTATTTTCTTTATATTTGTGCTTATAATTAATGATTATATAATATAGAGTGGTCTCCCATAGTCTCCTTAGCTGAAGTGTTGTTCAATTGAGGTCAAGAAAGTCTGATTAGACAAAGTTATTTAGTTTCGAGGAAATAAATGTGGAAGTTGAAAATTTCAAAGTGACACTGACCACAAATTGGGACATGCTCGGCTGCATATTACTATAAGAAATGTAATCTTCATTTTAAATAACAAATAAAAACCTTCTCTCGAGATATTGAGTTTCTGAATGCGGATAAAAAAGGTTTGATCTAAAAAAGTTATTCAATTCCGAGTAAATCGACCAGGAATCCTGAGGTAAAACTTCGCAGGTTTTGAAAATCGACTTTCAATAGAGATCGAAACTCGAATTAAACATTTTTTACAAAAATAAAAATATAATCATGAGATATTAGGACGCTGAATAAGATTAACTAATGTTCAGTGCAACAAAAATTATTCTGTTTTGAAGAGTCTTTTGAAGATATCCTAAAAATGAAATTTAAAACAAATTCTCTATCGAAATTATTAATAATCACAGTTAGATCCATATTTACACTCACACATTTACACGTTTTTCTTCGGTTCAGATCATATGGAAATCTTTATTTGGACATTATAGAGTATAATAATAAAAACGGTTTGACTTTTTATTTTTTTAAGAATACGTAGGTATGTTTAAAAGAAGTAAAATTTGTAATTAATACTTTTTATATTTTTCCACTGAGTGAATATTATATTTGTAAAATAGTTACTCAGAGAAATGTCCTCTTGTTTGGCAAAAGGATGTTTTTTGACGTAAATAGAATTTCCTCTTAAATTTAAGGTTGAGAGGATTTTCATTTGTCTCAACAGGAATCCTTTTGCAGCAAAAATTTTCCTTATGCGCCAATTAATTCTGTTTGCGTAAAAAATATATTCACGTCGTTCACAACAAAACAGGCAAGAGGACGATGCTTTTGTTTCAAGTCAACTTTTTATCTGAGTGAGTTTTTGAAAGACCATACATATCAAAGTTAGAGTCAAAATCGTTTTCAGCGAACGCAAAAATATTAATATATTATAAAAAAAATCCGTAAAGCGTCCCAAATATTTATTAAACATAATTTTCATAAAATTCGCCTTTTTTAATTTGATCCATGATTCCCCCCCGGGAAATACGGCATCTCACTATTTGTAATGATACAAAAAAAACAGAAAAAAACGTTGTGATTCGCCACTTTCTAATTTTTTTTCTGTCTTCTTGGTTGAATGTAAATAAATAATAATTTTACACTAGTACAATAAAATAGTTAATCTTAATTAAATTTTGTCATTCCATATTAATGAAAGACACAAACACGGAGAAAAATGGATGTTTAAATGTAGATTTTCAAAGGGTAAGATTGTACCTCCTAATATGCAGATATAAGATATTCATGCCGAACATCTGCTATCTTTTTGAGATGTTAGGCGTAAAAATATTGTTATGTTAAACTGAAACACATTCAGATGTTAAAATCGTCCAAGCTCTTGCGCATCGCGCATTGGAATTTCACGACTATGTTTTCGATATTACAATTATGAAATATTACAATTTTGGAACATTTACAAAGGTTCAAAATTAGCTATCCTTAATTAAAATCGGATAACGACTTTTGTCTGTCTACACGAGGGAAAAAGGTTCTTAAGTTTGAGATTATATATTGTCTCGAACACATTTGACAAAATGTTTGTAAATTAAAAATAAAATTAAAGTTTGAGAAACCGAAAATAAATATCATTTTAAATGCTGCTTACAGATCATTCCTTTTCCGCATACTTACCCCGTTTTTATTTTTTATTTTGAATTACAAATATTAAACATAACCTAAACTTGACTGAATGTATCATCTGATCGAGATTTTATACCCTTTAAATGTTTTTCGTTTATGTAAAAACATTCAAGATTATTTTAAATTCAAAAATAAGTTATCAATAATTAATTCTTTAAATGATCAGAAATAAGTAAACTCAAATATTTACAGCCGTTATTTGACATAATCATTAATTTCATGTAATATTTTAGATATTTCAGTTGAATATTTTGAATGCTACAGAGTAACATCTCACTTTTTAATATCTGTAGAAACTAACTTTGATAATTGAGATTGCTTTCCTATAGTTAAACATAAAATATGTTAACCCTGAACATCTAGATGTTACGTTTAAACATCCATTTTTCTCCGTATAATCTTTTCAGAAAGCGCCCCTCCAAATCTCCAATTTTTAATCTTATCATACTGTCTTCGTTTTTTAGTAATTAAATACAAAAATCGGGGATTTTCCGAAAACACCCATCCGGTGATTTTCATTTTCATCTTAAAATATTCGTTAAGCGAAAGAAAACTAAAAACAAATCGATTAAAAAAATGTTAACCAATATTTACCATATAATCTTATGAAAAATTTCTTCATTTCCTATGTAATTAAATACAACAATAGTCTTTTTCACATATCGCACAACCGATTATTTTCGTTTTCATCTTAAAATCTTTGTGGGATGGCATATTACCATAAACAATTAAAAAATCCCATTTACTTGGAACTTTCATTCAAACTTGGTTTAGCCCCACCGTGCACCCTGAAATCCAGCAAACACGTTCTGTAACTATTCTAGATCATAAAAAGAACAGTGTTCTATAACGATTGTTACAATTTGATGACAGAACTTTTCTAGAACAAAAAGGCAACACTATTTTAACTATTGACACTGTTCTGTAACAGTTGTTATGGAACTGTTCTAGAAGAAACTGATCGCAGAAAATCTATAACATTTGTCCAAAGCTTATTGCTCTAGAACTGTGCCGTAACTGCGTTATGTCTACGTTGTATAAAGCTGTTACTAATGTGTTCTAGAACAAATCAGGAACACATTTTAGTAACTGTTACAACATAGTTGTTACATAATTGTTCTAGAACCAACCAATTCCAGACATTCCAACTTTGTTCTAGTGTTACATCGATGTTCTATAGAACACTATTAAAATTGACTTCTTCAAATAAACAATTAAATTAGGTATTTCCATATTTTATAACGAGAAGAAAGAATTATACTAACTTAATGTTTTGTATACACAATTTATTTCAAAATTAGCAGCACAGCTATACTTTTGTTAGTGTGAATGTTCATATTCTTTAGTAGAATGCAGAACGTTTATCAGAATTTATGAAAGAATTAATACGTTTTTCAAAAATGAAATTCTATTAATGTAAACAAAACTATATTGTTTAACTACGAACATAGAATAATATATATAAACACATTACGAATAGATATGGTTCTGTATTCACTGAAAGGTCTACAACTTTGTTATATACTCAATTGTTTATATACATATCGTCGGCTTAGGAGCAGTATGATACATCTCATTTTTTCGCATTTTGGGTTTTTAACCTTTCTAGAATTGTTTCTAGAATTGTTACAGAACGTGTGTAACAGAGATCTAGAACTGTTTTAGAGTTGTTACAGAATTTGCTATACAGAATTCTAGCATTGTTCTACAATTGTTTCAGAAGTGTTACAGAGTTTGGGGGATGACATAGTTACTCGCTGGTTACTACCCTCTGTTACTAACCTATTCGCTAATCATGTTTGCGGAGAATTCTTTAATTATGAAAGCATTAAATTTCAGAGCTTTTAAATTAGGCCGTTTAAATGTCATGAAATTTATTATAAAAAATGCAGATTAAACGAAAATATATAAAACAGATTGTAAAATGAATAATGCCTGCACACATCCTTTTTTTCTTTCTGTACTTCCATTTTCTTGCTTTTCAGAATGAGTTTGCCGATTACTCCACATTCGTCATCAAGTGTGACGATCTAATAAACTCTGTCATCAGTTCGCACAAGATAAGGACATTGACCTTGCATGTACATTGTACATAGTAGTCTTAGATTCTAAGGTATTGCCTTCTGACACGTAAAAGACATAAAAGACAGATGTTAACATCTTGGAAGACACGTAGTGACATAAGGGGGACGATAGTCATTTTTAATGGAGAAATTCCATCGCGAGAATGCGTTTCATTGCGTACCCTTACCATATAGGAAACTCGATTGTATAAGGTGATATAGCAGCTGGATAGATCACGTCATTAAAAGACAATGGATTGTGTCTTGATCCAGGCGTCGAGTCAAGCGAAAGCAAATATCCGTTCGAATAACTATTCGTTGAATAGAAATTGAAATTGAAATCGACTCTGTAATATCATTAGAAATCGTCGACAACAATTAGATTTAGATAATGCCATTAAAGGCGTTATAATTTCAAAATGATTGTGCAGTAATTATCAGTGATATGGATATTATTATAATTCAAATTAAATATATACGTTTAAAAGAAACCAATTATTGTTATCTGTTATCATCGATTATTATATTGATTAATGAAGCTAAATAGTTATAAATGGCGCTTACTGTTTATAGGGGGACGATAACATAATTCATGATTTGTTAGATCACTTGTGAAGATTTACGGTTTATTAAATCCAGGCTCGGTGGACATGGCGTACTATAATTCTGAGCAAAAATGAATTTTTTGAATCTCATACTACGCCATATCCAAAACCAATTCTCCACATCAGCTAAAATACATTCATAATAGTATTAAAATTTGTGCTAATATTTTCTTGATCATGCATTATTTTTTACCTATAAACTTATTTCGACATTTGACAACGTTTTTGTAGATTATATTATGTTTAAACTTTGAACCTCATTTTCTCAGTTTGACAGTTGACGGACATGGCGTACTATAACTTTAGGGCGACGAAGTATGAAAAATGAACTTTAATGTGTACTTAAAATGTTCTTCTTCAGTCTATAAATAATCAAAACATCTATTTATTTATCACATACTTAACATTTTTCCCCTATTCTCCTCTTTTCCTTATTTGAACACTTAAATGCGAACTAAATTAATAGAATCCAACAAGAAAATGTAACTATTTTCGGTTGCTAGTTAATACTTTTCGGTTGTAAAGACTACTATTAAATTTTTGGTTAGTTGTTCATCATTTTTGGATTAAAATTTTGTTTTTGGCTCAAGATTGAATTATTTTATTGAAAATTCAATAATTTTGTCGAAAAGTCATACTTTTTGGCATGAAAATTCAACAATTTGATTTACATTTTTTTCTTTCTTGACTATTTTTTTGTTTAATTTAACTATTTTGTTGGACATTCATCTTTTTGTTTTGAAAATTCACGTCTGTTTCGGTTGAAAAATGAAAATGAATTTTTTTGTTTGAAAATTCAGCTGTTTGGTAGAAAATTAGTATTTTTCGCTCGAAAATGCAACTGTTTGCTTGAAAATTAAGCTCTTTTAGTTGAGGATGAAGTATTTTGATGTACATCCGTTCTTTTGGTTAAATCCAACTGTTTTTTATTTTAAATTAAAATCTTTTTTGTTCAAGTATCAAATCTTATATTTTTCGTTGAGAAATGATCCTTTTAGGTTCAAAATTCAACTCCTTGGCTGAAAGTTAAACTACTTTCTCAAAAGTTCATTTTGTTGGGTAAAGATTTATAATTTTAGTCGAAAATTCGTTTTTTGTTGTTAAAATCTCATTTGTTTAACTGAAAATTTAAATATTCTGTTAAAAATTAATTTTTTTATTGAAAATGTATATTCTCGGGTAGAAAGTGAAACTTTTTTGTAAAAAATGGTCTTCGAAAATTCTTGAAAATTTAACTATTTGGTACAAAATTAACCTATTTTGTGGAAAATTAATTTTTGTATTAAAAATTTATTCTCTTACATGACAATTTAACTAACCTGTTTGTTTTTAAAATTGATCTTTTTTAGTATAAAATTCAACTATTTAGTTAAAAACTGTTAGAAAAAAAAATGTTTAACTAGAAAATAAAATAAAATTTAGACTAACATCACATCCATTATTCTAACTATATACTTGAAAATTTATGTAATTTGTGGAAATTTCATATTTTTTAGTATAGAAAATTGATCTTGGTGCTTGAAAATTCAACTATTTGGTTAAAAAATTCGTTGAAAATTCCTATTTTTGGTTGAAAATTTAAATATTGGTTTGAAAATTAAACAATTTTGTTGAAAGCTCATCTTTAAGTTATAAATTCAACTGTTTGGTTGAACATTAATCTGTTATAGTTGATTCTTCAACTATTATGTTCGAAGTTCATCCTTTCTGGTTCAATTCATCTGCTTTTGATTTAAAAAGAAAAACTTTTCTTGGTTAAAATCTCAACTGTTACATTTTTTGTTGAGAATTCATCTTTGTTCGTTGAAAATTTAACTACTTGGTTGAAAGTAGAACCCCTTTGTTATTTCATAAGAAACAATAAGATTTTACCCCTCTCCCCAAATAATTTAACGTTATTTATGGATGACCCCTAATTAAATTAAAGAACAAAAATTGATCAGAAAAAATTACTTAAAATATGGGAGGGGGAAAGGAGGGTCTAAACTCTAAACTTACGGACCCTAACAAAGGGCGGTATATTGATATATTGAGACGAAGAAATTCAAAAATATTTTTAAATGAAAAAAGTAAAGAAACAGTAAATGTAAATCAAAAGTGCTGATTGGAGAGATCGGAGCGAAATGAGCATAGTTATTACTTTCAGTGAAAGACATGTCTCATCTCACCCCATGCTCTGGGGCGAGACGAGACATATATTGTGGCGAGATGAGGCAGCTTAACTACATATTTATTATTTTTTGTTAGTATAAGATTATTTTTGTATGTTTTGTACACATATAAAAGATTTCTTCAAGTCTTCTGAGAATAGAAATAATTATCACGTCAAAACATCATTGAAATTGACGTATATTCCATTGTTTTCACGATTAAGCAATATGATTATTCTTACCCATTCATGCTCTGTAAACTGATCAACAAATAATTTTGAAAGGTATAATTAAGACTTATTACTTTCGGAAAGGGATTTATAAATATTTGAAAGTATAAATGCAATTAATAGCCAAATTAATCAAATGTGTCCTTATATATTTTAATTTTTCTAATTTCAAGTAAATAAGTCAGAATCATTCAGATATTTGTTAACAAATGTCTTTATTTAAACCTGTTGTTGAATTAACGTTTATTTTTCAATTTTTCATTTATAAAATATTTTTACAATTTGTTGAAAATGATTTATAAACTATTTTTATCAAATTTACACCTAAAAAATCAGAATTCCGCACTGCATAAAAATAGGATTTTTCTGTAAGTTCTCACGATTGCAACTCTTCTTTGAATCTTTACCTATTTTCGAAAATTGCACTCGAAACGTCTCAAACCTTGCGAGCAAAAACTTTTCTGCTAGCTCAATAAAGAGGTTATGAAAAGCATAAGAAGAGCGTCTCATCTCGCCCCATAAACCCGGCTCATTTCGCCCCAAAATCACGATTTTGATTGAAACTTCAATATTACCTGTTTTTATTAAAGGCAAACCTTAGGTTGAAAATATTATCTGTTATTTTAAGCATTTCTTTATGTTTTAAAATACCATAGAATGACAGGATTCAGGTGTTGAAATTTCAATCATTTTTATTTTTGCTTTATTTACTTTATTTAATTTTTTTTTTTTTTTGTGAGAAATTCAATATCATTATTTCTGAAAAGAACAGCAAAAAAGCATATTATGAGAGAAAATTCAGTGTATCAGTTGATCCCGTATGTTCAAAAATTGTTTGATTATCTTAGTTTAAATTTGGTAATTAAATATACGACATATATACAATAATATATCTGAATAAAAAAAGTTCTATTTTCAACGCCTTTAGATTAAAAGGATTCCTAATCTGATACCTTCACTTTAGGCTTCAACAGTCTCAGATTTTTTAATAATTGTTCGTCTTCAGTTTTTGGAAAAGTTTAAATTTCTTTGACTGATTATTGAACCTTCTGAATTTAGCAATTAGTAATAGTAATTAAAGTAAGTTAATATCCGAAATATAATTTCAGCAATCCTATAGAATCTACTTCTGCGGATTTGCTTTTCACATTTCTCTTGGAAAGGTGGTCATGGATTTCACAAATCAATCGATTGAAAATGCAACGAATCAGTTTGTGAGAAGCAAGATGGGGAAAGTCTTGCAAGCAGTGTGAAAGAGAAAGGTAATGGGAAAAGTCGCCCATACCCGGTGCCATCATCTGGCAAGTAACCTTTACACAAACATTAAAGAAAATAAAAAATGCCTCACGTGTACCAGGTGATATTATATTTATGGAATTCACCGCAAGATCCACCTCATTAAAAGTTAAAATTAGGATTTATTTCGACATGATTTGAAATCAATAAGCTGGAATAATATTATTACCAAACAACACATTTATAAATATGTAATCAAATCCATTTCAAATCATGCAGCAAGCCGGCGTGTGATATGTTCATTATTGGCTTACCAATGAAATATGTTTTTATATGTGGAAATAAGCAGACATGTATTTTTTTCAAATTGACATAGCGACATTTTTTCATTTTTTACGAATATTTTAAAATTTTAAAGGTAAAATGAGTTTGTTGACATTGTCGCTTTAAAAACCGTGCATTTTTTGCAATTTTTGAGATATGTTTTTCTTATTACAGTTTATCCAATTTGTTACACTCGTTCAAAATCCATAAATAATTAAAAATATAATAGAAAATAGTACAATTATTTCGATTTTATGAAAAAAAGAAAAAACATTTGTAGAACCCCATTTTTTTCTGAAATGTTTATAATAGGTATTAATACAGTCTACGTACCATAAAATTTCCATTTAGTATTTTTTGTTTATCAGAAGAAAAAATTATTTTTAATTTTTTTTAACCATGCCCTTTTTACAATTTTTGTTGATTTTGTGAAGAAATATAATAAATTATTTATTATTCGAACTGTCTACCGTTACAGAACATTCCGGAATACCAGCCCTAACGCTATACTTGACCGGTTAGTTTTGCGGAAAATTCCGTAATACTAATCAGTGCCTTTAGTATTGTTAATCTTGATATTATTAATTTTTTGATTTTAATAGTCTAAAGCTTCCTCATTAGGTTGTCCAATAAAATTTTAACTTTTAAATTTTGCAAACGCTACCGCCTCAATTTCTTCCATTGGGTGAAAAAATACTTACAGAAAATTTTATTTTAATTTTAGCCGTTTTAGGTCTATTAAAAGCTAAAAAATTCTTTCATCCCTAGAAAGTATTTCTTATTTATTGAGCAATAAGCCCTAAATTTTATGAAACAAAAGAAAATGTCGAAGATATTATGGGGCTTAGAAAACAAACATTTTAGTCCAGTCATCTGGTTCTTTTATCCGGTAATTTTTAAAAGAGTCATTTTTTTTCTCTTAAATACTTCATTTGGAGGTGCATAATAAGGGGTTAGGTTTTGTGGACAGAATTTTGTCCCCGAACACGGTAAAAGGTACAAAATATCACATGACAGTGGATTGGTGCTTTCCTGTGCATTTTAGGGATAAAGGTGTTCTACCAAAATTGAAGTAGGTAAAATTCTACGTAAAACTAAAAAAAGGTGTTCTACCACCAATTAATCTATAAGAAGCGTCCCTAATTGAAATTTGAGTGAAAAATACCAAAAAATGAACAGTTGATGGGTGATCGAAATTTATTTATTCAAACAATTATTTTTTTATTGATTAAAAATGATTAAATATTTATTGTTAATGTATAATAAGCGTCCTTAATTAAAATTTGAGTGAGAAATGCCAAAAAATGAACAGTTGATGGATGATGGAAACTTATTTATTCAAAGAATGATTTTTTTATTGATTAAAAATGATTAAATATTTATTTTTAATCTATAATAAGCTTCCCTAATTGAAATTTGAGTGAAAAATGCCAAAAAATGAACATTTTATGGGCGATGGAAATTTATTTATTTAAACAATTATTTATTAATTAATTAAAAGTGGTTGATTATTATTAATTTGATAATTAAATAATTATTTGACCACTATTACTTCACTTAAAAACTTATATGTTAAGAAACAGATCGTAGTTTTGTTCTGCGGTGCGATTTAGTCACCGAACTGATTATTTGGGGTAGGAACATCTTTTTTTTTTAACTTACGCAGAATTTAGTCCTCCTGTATTCATTCTCTGGGAACTTTCTTTTGTGATAACCCCGAAACGAGCTATTTACAAAAAACTGAACTCTGGGCATTTACCCGTAAATTCAGGTCGAAATAAGTCACCTTCGGCAGGTGCTAACTCGCGATCTATTGTAGTTAGGACAATTTTTTTTTCTCTCGAAATTATAGGTATTTACGTCTACTTTAATTCACCCGTTGACCATTTTTAGATCTGACAATCAGGATTTGAGTTACAGAGAAACCAAAAAAAAACATGTGATTTTTGGCAAAAAATTGAAAAATATCGGGGTTCTTTGAAAGGCCGTAACCCCTAAACTATTGGTGGTAGAACACGCTTTTTTTAGTTTTGCGTAGAATTTTACCTAATTTAATTTTGGTAAGAACACTTTTATCCCTAAATTCCACAGGAAAGCACCAATCCACTGCCATGTAATATTTTGCACCTTTTACCAACAAAATTTCCATGTTCCGGGACAAAATTTTGTCCACAAAACCTAACCCCTTATTTCGCACCTCCAAATTAAGTATTTAAGAGAAAAAAAATGACTCCTTTAAGAATTACCGGATTTGCACCAATTTTTCGACCAGATGACTGGACTATTTGTAATTTCATTACAATTATTAATGAACTGAAATAATGGCCTCTAAGAATTTTTTTCCTAGAATAATATGCACCGGATTTCTTCTATTGTATAAATAGATTACGGGGGATATTCTCTTACTCCTGTGAATATTAATCCAGGAAAAAAAAGTTTTGGGGCCATATTGCAGATCATTAATTGTAATTACATATTCTGAGCCGAAAGAAATTTCGGGCCTTTACTTTGTATTATATCTAAATCAAAAACTAAGAAAATGTATTTCTACACCTAAAACGGTCTAGCGGACCATCTAAGCAATTTTTTACAAACAAAAGAAAAAGTATGGCAGCATTTTTTCACCAAAAAGAAGAAATGTAGGGGGTAGCGTTTACAAAATTTAAAAATAAAAATTTGTATTGGCAACCTATTCCTCATAGAGGATTGTTTTATATTTTTTTATTGTAAGTATAAGTATAGTTATAAAGAAATAAGATTTATAAAAAAATAAGAGTTTGAAAAGAATTGGGTTGATCTATTTTTTATGATTATGACAAAAGTCTTCTATGATAATAGTATATTGTGCTACAAGTTGAAAAAGCGAGAGATTTAAAACGAGGGGAAAGTTAGCTACCCGAGCGGAGCGAGGGTGGCTAACACACGAGTTTTAAATCTCGCTTTTTCAAGGTGTGGGACACGATACTTTTTCTATAATTTGTGTAAAAAGTGCTAGATTTTGTTCACCTGTATTTTGTGTAAAAAGAGGGCGATTTTTAGTCGATTGACGCAACAAGAACAATGGCAATTATCAAAACCGTTGCAATGATATGGCCGTAACAATAAGCTGGTAAGAATGTTTGGTTAGAATTCCAATAACCAAATTTCCGGTTTTTCGCGATAAAACCAAGCACAGTATTTTCGGAGAAACTGACGGTGTTTTTTCCTTTTGCCAAGCAATTTCGTCCATATCCATTGAAACGATTAGACCATTGACAATCAACAACTTTTTGGAAATTTTTTAGGTTAGGAACGAGAGTCGGCAAGTATAATGAAGTTGCCTGCGCACGACCTCACCCGAGGCAGCACGAACACACACGGAGTAACACGAAGTAGTTTGCACTTCATTTACTTTTTTCACTGTGCCTCACTTTTGTCACTGTATCCATTTACTTTTCTCACTGCCACCGTCCACTTTTTTCACTGTTGCCCGGAAAGGTCGGCACTGCGCATGCGCCACGTCTTCAACCAAAAATCGGTCACTTTTTACACCAAAAACAGGTGGAAAAACTGGCACTTTTTCGCAAATTATAGAAAAACTTCTTTATTGAATGAGAACGCAATTGCCGTCTAGGATCACCAAAAATCGTTGAGCGTAGGACAAATATTTTTGATTAACCCAAGGAAAACTGGAATTTCCAAAAGCTGAATTTTCAACTAAAAAATGATAAATTTTCAACCGGAAATGGAAAAGTCACATTTTCCGTAAAAAAAAGGATATTACGTAGTTGCTGTACGTAAATAGCCAGTTAAACAGTGATAAAAAGAATGGGCTATTATTGTAATAAAAGCGGAAATCACTTATCATCATCACATCCGAACACTCTTAATTTATGTGACGTGGAAAATGAGTCAAATAATGAAAAAATATTAAAGTAACCGTGAAAAATAAAATTTGTACTTAATTTTGCAATTCCTGAATAAGCACTTCCACAAACTAATATAATATACATTTAGAATCATAAACTTGAACATACTATATAAAAAGTTTGCGTTTCGGACAAATTTTAAGCAGGTGGGAAGCATGAGATACAGGATGAGAATGTGTTCTTCAAAGCCGAAGGAGCTTAAACAAAAAAGAATTCACACTTACCAAATTATAGTTGTTGATGGTTTGACTTTTAATTTTAAAAAGTATATGCACAAATTCAGGGAAGGCACAAAGACCGAACGCGAAGCGCCACATCCAACATAAGGCGTGCCCTAGACGTGCTCAAACTTGCGCAATGTGCAGGTTTTTTAAATTATTTTTTTGATACCAAATATGACATATTTAAACATTTTAATTTTAATATCTTCATTGACAAAGGAGACTGATGAGATAAAAAAAGGATTTTGGATTGTAAAAGAAGTCTGAGGGGATGAAAAATGTTCTTTTTTATTATTTATTGTTTAGCATTTGATGATGCTTAGAATTATTTATCTGTTGTTTATAGGTCATAAAAGGTTTTTATATAGTTCAATAGATTCATTTCATTAAAAGGAATAAATAAATTACTTAAAATATTTGTGAATTTCCAAAATTGAGAATTTTTCTCTTTTGAACGTTAAACAAATGGATAAATCTGTATATATCATGAATGTATTGCGTCATACAGGCTTGTTGAATACATCAATCGATTTGTCTCACCATAGGAAATAAATTTAATCCTTACAATATTGCTATATTCCCAAAATTAAGAAAGTTTTTCTCATATAAACGTTCGAAAAATTTAAAAATTTGTACAGATTATAACTTAATTTGGTCACAGAGTGTTTTCAATTACATCAGTCGATTCCCAAGTGCGAATTGCCGGAGCTGAACACACGGCCCAGGGTTGGTCC
>CAKNWT010323775.1:0-17534 GCA_932066315.1 Andricus coriarius
TTTATTTCAGGTTGTATTTAAATAATTTTTCGTTGTTGAAAACTATTTTTATAGCAATATAAAACGGTATCTAATAAATATCATCCAACTTCAAGGATCTTTCGATTAAGGTTGGTTGAGGCTTACCATGCTGAACGTTACATCGACAGAAGAATCTGTACAAGATTTAGTATACATATAATGGAAGCAAGAATACATAAAATGAAATTTTTAGTATACCACCGTACAGTAAATTTATTACATGTACGAAATTTAGCATAAGCATATACTAAATTCAGTGTACGGTTTCCGTTCCGCGTGGGTTCTGTCTTCATCATCAACCACCTGCATTGTAAACATGATCAGATGAAAAGTAAAATTAGAATCATTGGGATATAAAGAACAAAGTTTTAATTTTAAATGTCAATGTATACAAAGGCTTATAATTTGGATATAAAATAAGAAATTGTACATTCGATACAGCTTATGCAATAATTTTCATATAGTAATAAATTAGTATACCCTGTATAGCCTGTATCTATATCGTTGGTAGGGGCAAAATCTCCCTTCGTTTTGACTATGATTTTTTCTATACTTACAAAGTTTCGAAATTTTCAAATAATAATATCGTAAAGCTACATTTACGTTAATACTTTTAAAATACCAGATAAAGAGAAGACTTCGCAGATCTTCGCAGAAACAAGCCGAATCTTTTAGCATCACATAAGAAATAAAACAAATGCAGCGGCATGCGAGCTAGCTACTGACCACGTTTTCCACCCAAGTAAATCGAAATGCACTTGCGCAGCTGAATAAAGTGAACAAGTATATGAATTTTAGTACACAGGAACTATATGCGAATTATATACACAAAAGAAACTTACTGTATACTTAATACACTTAGTATGCATATAACATCATAAGAGAAATTTAGTATACGTAATTATACTGAAATTACAAAGTTTAATGAATTTAGTAAACATATAGGAAATTTAATATGCCCGTGTATACTAAAATAGCAAAAATTTCTAACAATGTGGATTCGAAAGTAACCACCAAAAAAAACTATATATAAACATGATTTGAATTCATTCTTTTACATTTTAATAGGTTTGCTGATTTTTGGCCTTGAAACTGGGTCACCTGGCCCGCAGTGTATTGAAAGAATATGTACGATTTTTTTGACAACATATAAATTATTTACACTTCAACCGTGATCCCGAAAGATTGCAAGAGATTTTCAAAAGATTTTAACGATTTTAAGAAATACCTATAGAATTTTACGCATTTTCAGGAATTAAGAATTATTTTATGAGGTTTGTTTATATTTCGATATAAATCACGGGACTATCTATTTTAAGGATAGAAAAAATATTATTTTTGACACAAAACATTTTTTTATCAATAACGTGATGATCGCAGCACGTAATGAATTATTTTTAGGCAATGAAAATGATTATTTTGTAATTTTTCTACACATATTAATAAGCAAAAAATAAAGTTAAAAAATTCTATGCATTAATATTTAGTCTATAAAATATTATTTACTTAATGAAATCATGTAAAAAAATATCGCTTGATAATTACATGCGGCACAAACATGCAATACAAATGTAGAAATACCTAAAAACGCTACTCGTTGGAAAACCGTCTTCGGAAACAGATCTGGTGCAAACTTTAGAATGATGATCAGCGCAAAATCATTTAAAACATAGGTATTTCGCAGTACGAGGATGCGAACGTCCTCTTACTGCATAATATTTTATTCTTCATTTTAACCCGGCGTCATTGGGGTTGGGTCTTTGAGACCCGGCACATTTAATTTTGCTTGCAGTTTGGTTACTATGCGTGCGACGTTTCCGTTCTTCTCAGTAGCTGGAGCTGCATATTAGTTTTTGATTTTGGTGTAGGCTGGATTGAATTTAGAATTCTTGAAAATAAACCATTTAAAAATTACCCATCATATGGAAAATTTTTAGTTGTAAAATTAATAGAAAACACTGCTATTTATATATATATGCATTCGGAGCAGAAATTTCGACTGCATTACAAATACACGTCAGCTCCGATCGCATACATAAATAACAATGTTTTCTATGAATTTCTGAAACTCAAAATTCCCATATGATGGGTATGGGGGTTGGGTCTGTGAGACCCGGCTCATTTTTCTGATAACCATTTTTTGCCGGCCCACGAGTCTTAAAACATTAAAAAATTGTGTTATAAATTGTTTACTAATTTTTAGTTTGTTACAAATCTTTTGTCAATATAATGCTCTCTAATAATAGATCAGAAAGATTTAAGTAACAAATATTTTTGGTTTACTTCAGAAACTGATACCTTGAATCATATTTTAGAAAGAGTTTCCATGGATTTTAGTGGGATTTTTAAAATTTCAAGCTATTTAAAGTATTTTTAAAGATTTCACGGAATTGAACTTGATAATGTCAAAATCATAACATTTGAGTTTGGGTTGTACATATTTATTATTTTAATATAATCTAATTTCCTAGAGATTTATGTATAATTTAAAAACTACAAATGATGAATCTAAGTGTTTGCTTATATGGCATTTCATTTTCAATACATACACTTTAATCATAAGAATTTGTATTTTAATTCCGACGAAAATCAAGAATTTCTTTTATGACTCGTTTTCATGAGCAGAATAACATTCGGATCAGTTTTGTTGCAGCTCATTTGTTATATTCTCGAAAAAAAATTTCCTTTTCTCAACATGAGAATACTTTAAGTGTGAAACTTTTACATAAACGTAGCTGAATTCTCATTCTCCGCTGTCTCATCTTAGTTGCAACTTTAAACAACACCGAATCGGCGTACTTTTTAGGATCGGCGTTTTTCTGTGCGTATCCTTCCATACATATTTTTCCTATATTCTATTTCCAAATCCTATTTAATTTTGAAGATCTCATTTATTCAGTTCGATTAGAAATGCTTACATGCTTAAAGCAGTTGTATTTGAAATTGATAAACTTTAAACAGATTGATTTATGACGTGGAGCTTAGGTAAATACGTTTCTAGAAGAATACAAAATAGGTTTTTTTATATCCTTCCGTAAAAGAGAGACTGGGGAATTTACTATGACACATATACTTTCACATATGCTTTCCCCAATCGCCGCGCCGAAACGAGCGACCACGTTCTTTCAGTAGAATGTAAGTGGCAAAGCGCAGTTTCTGGGAAAAGGAGTAGATTGAGAATGCGCATAGTATTACTTAGTCCTCTAGAGAACTAAATGCCACATTACTTCACTGTGACGTCACCAATCGAGTAAAGACCAACTTAGATTCTTCTGAACAAGCGCGTGTGTCGCAAGTTCCGTTGTGGGATTTTTTGAGCCAATATTAAATTTTAGTTAAGTTTTTTTCTTCAAATAAAATGGTGGTGCGGAGGAAGTTCGTTTAGATTTATTATTTTAAAAGTAGTATTGATTTGGAAACGTGTTCCTAAGGGAGATTCCCTGATTTCTTCTTGGCTCATAACTTTAACCGCGCCGCTGTCAATATTTATTTTCACTCGTCTTTCAAAGGGAAGATTTTTATATATTCCACTAAGATGTCTATTACCCTCCAATATTGCAACTACATCGCCAGCAAGTGTTGTTAAAACATTTTGCTCTTCAGTTGGCAAGGGCCCTCCACGTCTCAGTGAAATGCGTTTATCGGCAGGAAATGTGTATCTTCGAATTCGGAATATCCGATGCGGATGCGTGCGGGGAATAAGTCTAATGAACCTAAGTTGTTCAAAGTCATATCCAAGTACGCAAGGTCTGACTAGAGAATCATTTCTGACAGGAGGAGATCTGGACCTAGAACGAATAGGAGGCTCAGCAGGAGGAAGAGATCTTTCTGGAGAAAGTTGAATGTCAGGAGAATGCGAAGTTTCAGAACGAGAAACACCAGGAATAGGGTCGCCATTCGGTAAACAATCGAATTGTGAACTTAACTCTGCAACAAGAAATAGAGCATTACATTTTTCTTAAAGTAGAGAATCGTATGTTGGTATATCATAAACCCCTGTAGTCATATTTTGAGACAATTTTGAATGAATTAAGGGATGTTCGCACCGAAAAACTTTTTAGAGAGAATATTAAGGCTTTTTTTATCTTAATGGAAATGCTTCCGAAAGTTAACAGTTGCATTATGAGATGAGAATGTGGTTTTAATTGTCAAACTAATGGTGGTCCAAATAGCATTAACAAAAATAAAGATCTTTAATGTTGTAGTAGTTCGAACATAAGTGTATAACTCTTACGAATGTTTCAGATAAGAAATCCATTCCGAACCAATCCAAAAAAAATTTTAATTCGCAGATTATTATTATACGAATGATATAATACGAAAGCACCGTGAAACCACTACAAACTCACATTTGAGTCCTTTTGAAACCTACAAAACGTCGGATTGAAAAGCATTCTACATTCTGTCATAGCTCGGTCTAATTATCTTTGTTTTCTTGTTTTTTTTTTTTGTTTTTCGACATTAACAAGAAGAATTACCATGCCAACTGTGATTTTGTTCCTTCTGTGAAATTCAGGTTTTGGGCACTTACGCCTGTATGCAGTGTGGACCTTCATTTGTATTAAAGCCCAAGGCCAGGCTGAAGATAAAATAATATGAATGAATTTCACCCAAATTTAAAATTTACAAAGTGCATAAGAGTTTGATAAGAGTATAATGTTGTTAGCAAGAGCATAGCTTGAACTATTATTTCCCATAAAAACACAAATATTTCAGAAAGTACTACGTTTTAATAACTTTTAACACGCACAGTTAGGATTGTATAATCTTTGCAGCTAAGCAGCAATTAGGAAGGTACCATATGTGCACCTCAACGTTTCAAAGTGCGCAGTTGGGTGTGTACTGTTCTATCATTGCAGTTTCAAAAATAGTAAACTGCCAACTGTGCACGTATGTATAAGCTGAAAGAAATGAAATATCAAACTTGCAGGACTACCTGCACAAGTGGTACACTCAAAATTGCGTGCTTGTACAAATGGTACACGTCTACATCTTAACGTATATAGTTAGCTGAGTCCCATATGTGCAGTTGCACAGAAAGTAGGGAGGTACCATATGTCCACCTCTAAATTTCGACGTGCACATTGCACAATTGGAAGTTTACTATAGTTGCACGTGCAAAGATTATGTATTCCAAACTGGGCACGTCTAAATTGAAGAAAAATGAAATATCCAACTTGCAGGCCTACTCGCACAAATGGTACACTAAAAACTGTGAGCTGGTACAGATGGTACACGTCTACATTTTAAAGCACAGAGTTGGGAGTGTCCCATATGTGCAGGTGCACAGCACGTAGGAAGGAGGTACCATATGTGCAACTCTAAACTTTGACGTGCACAATGCACGATTAGGAGTGTACTCTTTTTGCAAGTGCAAATATTATATACTCCAAACTGTACACGTCTATGTAGTTTGAAAAAACTCAAATATATTAATTACACGTCCACGTATACAGATGGTAGACTCTAAATGTGCGAATGTACATATGGTATACGTATTCTTTGCAAGGGATAGAATTGTAATTGTTTTATTTGTGCACGTATAGAGTTCAAAGTGTACTCCGATAGAATGTAGATTAAATAGCTCAAAATATGATTGCCGATACCGTTAAGCACTTTACCCAAAATCTTAGATATATCATATTATTATATTTACCAATAGAATTAAGAGTCACCGTCAAGGATAAGATTACAGTTGGAAAAATCGTCATCTTTTTTAATCAGAGGAGAAACTGATTATTGTTTTAATCAAGAATTTGATTCACAATGAAACTAAAGAATATTCTAGTGCTTTATGAGATTATATAATAAATACGTTCTACAGATGTTATCTGATATATTATACACATTAAGCTTGTCTTTCCGAAATATTTACATTTCATTCGTATCAGTTTAAAAAAAAATCCCGCGGCCTAGTACTATGTGGGCCATTCCACGTCAAGAATATCGGAATCTGCAAGTGATCGCTTGATTTTAATACAACTTGGTGAAATTATAGTGCTATATAAGAGAAATTTCGCGCCCAATATATTTTTGTAAATTGCGGAAATTTTGGAAGTCACGCCATATTGATTTTTTGGGTTGAAATGTTGTAAAAATTTAAATGTATAGGAGATGAATTATACATGTTTAAATTACATAAGTTTGAATAAAAAACTTTGAAATTTTGGCTCAAAGAAAGTCGGAACAAATTTTTGATTCAATTTTTCATTATATACTCCTATTTTATTATTTGTTGAATTAGTCATTTTTGTGAGACTATTCACTGCGCTGCGATGTCAGTGTCGCCACTCACAAACGATAGAAGCTGTAAATTTTGTTTTATCTTCTTGGGAAATTTTTTTTTTATGCTTAGCCTGGCTTAGGTATAATACTATCATGTGCATGATAATTATTTTAAACAAGTTTTATTAACAAACACTGATACTTGATAGCAATAAAATATCTTTCGCTATTATTTCTTAATTTTAGAAACAAATTAGGTAAATAAAGGAGGAGGGTCAATAAGGCCGGTTCTGGGGCCATCTACTGAATGGTCTCAAAAGCGTTTTATTTTATTCATCTAACTAGGTGTCATAACCCCTTGAAAGAATTTTTCCTGAAAGTCATTTGATTTCAAGAAATATGCATTTTTAAGTTCGTATTTTACATGGGTTTTTGTACTTTCATTCAAATCATGCTGGATTTCACAGTGTTAGTATTGCTCACGCAAGATCGTACTTTGCCAAAAACTGCGCATATATATGTGTTACAACATATGTTAAAGTCGTAATTTTTCTCGAGGTACTTAGCCTTCAAAATAAGGCTTATTTTTATGCTCTATTAGGTCTGTGACCATAAAAAGAGTACAAATGTGCTACTTTATCAGATTTAGTAGCAATAATTTCGAAGAACTGATCGAAACAAACTTGGAGAGACGTGTTACTAAGAAAATGTATATTGGATTAGGATCTATCAGAACTTATTGTCAATTAGAGGCTACGTACTCTGCAAGAGTTTCAGTTGTCAGAATTGGTTTGTTCATCTGAACATGATGTTCCTTTTCCTTCGTCTTCCGACCAACACAATGCATCATTCAAATGACTTTGGAATTCACGTGAAGGTCTGTGAGTGTTTTGTTGATATCTATAGTAAGCAAAATACCATCGAACACTGGTAATGTGAGCGCAACATTCTAACACTCTTGCACCACTTTTGCATTGGCAGTAACAACCACTTATCGGATTGTGTCCAGAATTACTTTATATCCATAAGTTATACACTTTGGAAGATGTATGACGAGACTGGATTTGTACTCTTAGAATGCCTTCCTCCTGTTTGTGGACAAGAAGGGAGTACATTCCATCATTCGCTAAATGTTCCTTGGTATTCGATAAGAGCTTGCTTCAGCTGATACACTCCGATTGTAATGTATTGCAACTCATCAAGAGTTAACCTAGGAAAATGAGGTGGTATCTCTTGCATTATAGGAAGCCACAATGCCCTTTTTTTGCCCACTTCTCTTTTTCTGCTCGTTCTTAAAGGCGATTAGGCTGCGAAGCCAATAGCAACATTCGTTCAGCGATCCGTTGATCATCGGAATTTTCATGAATTCTGGGAGATCGGAAAACATTACAAAGTGCACACACTATTCTGACGTAATCCCCTATGTACTGGATTGGACTATTTATGAAAACATGACTCAAAACAATCCACGTTTTTATCAACCCATTGATCGCTTCAACCACCCATCGGACTTGAGTAACGAGCCTTGATTCATTTGCTTCATCGTAGAGTGCTGCGATCCTTCTTGAAGAAAATGAGGCATTTTGGAAACGAATCCAAGATCTTCTAAGAACTTCCGGGAGACCCAAAAACCGCGACCGACAATGATAATACAGTTTCATGCTAATTATTTACGCAGTTTCATTGAGTCTTGTTCTAAAAGACTGACAAAGATTCTGATACGATTATTCTTATGATGACAGACAATGCATCTGGGTTGGGAAAGCATGCATCTTCTTATTGAAAGTTTGATTTTCCTACAGTCAGAATCTCAAGTTCCATCTTCACTGGAAGATTCTGGATTTCTAGAAATCTGACCCTTACCTGGTTCTAAAATATTTAATCAATCATTTCCAGAAGAACTCGTCTCTTTTCCACCTGCAATTCGAAGCCTTTTAATAGAAAAATGTCGACAATTATCGCAAACCTTTGACTGAATGGTTAATGTTCTATTAAAAGCAGTTTTGAGAACATCTAGTGCCCGTTCATCCTGAATTACTGATAGATGACATTTTAATTTCAAGAATTTGCAGCAACATAACAAACCCGATGATCATCTGATCGCTGAAAGGATTTTGCTATTGGCTTCGCTTGATGAGTTACGATACATCACACTTGCAGTGTATCAGCTAAATAAAGCTCATACATATTCCAATGTGTATAACTTATGGATAGAATCTAATGCTGGACCCAATCCGAAAAGTGGTTCTTAATGCCAGTCCGAAAGTGGTGCAAGAGTGGTAGGATGTTGCGCTGATATTGCCAGTATTCTGTGGTATCTTGCTTACTCTAGATATCAACAAAACACTCGCAGACCTTCACGTGAACTCAAAAGTCATTTGAATGATGCATCGAGTTGGTCGGAAGATGAAGGAGAAGGAATATCATCTTCAGATGAAAAAATCGATTCCGACGAATAAAACTCTTGCAGAGTACGTAGCTTCTAATTGTCCATAAGTTCTGATAGATCCTAATCTAATATACCTTTTCTTAGAATCACGTCTCTCCAAGTTTGTTTCGATCATTTTATAGAAATTATTGCTAATAAATCTGATAAAGCAGCACATTTATACTCTTTTTATGGTCATAGACCTAATAGAGCATAAAAATAAGCCTAATTTTAAAGGCGAAGTACATCGAGAAAAATGATGGCTTTAACATATGTTGTAACGCATATATGTGCGCAGTGTTAGCAAAGTACGATCTTGCGTGAGCAATACTAACACTAGCAAATTCAGCATGATTTCATAGAAATTGTATTAAAATTCAAAGTGTAGCCTCTAAAATCGCTATATTCTTATCTATTAGGTTGTATTTTATAGAAGGTGCAGAAGTACAAAATTGCTTCTCTAATAGGCTCTAATAGGATTATTAGTGGATCATCGAAATTAAATTAGTTAGATTAAAACTCAATGTGCAGGCTTTAAATGGCTATATATGGTATCTATCAGGTTGTATTTTATCGGAAGTTCACAAGTACAAAGTTGCTTGCATAATAGGCTCTATTAGGATTGATAGTGGATAATCGGAATTAAATGAATTGGTTTAACGGCCGACGGGGACTTCTGAATGTTTAATATCATCATGACCGAATTGTTCTGAGTAGAGCGCAGTGATCCTCTCCTAAAAATGGGCACGAAACACGAGATGATCGGAAAATGAGCGTTCATCTACGAAACCGCAAAGCAGACGGCTGCGACCATGGACTTGCATTTTAACATCAGAAGTAAGGAAAGTGCATTACTCCATTTAGATATCTCACTTCTAAAAGCTTAAGTAAAGAAAGCAGAGGTTTAAAAATTCCGCCAAAAGCTATTTGACAAGAAAATGCACGGAAATTTTTACAGAAATGAAGAAAATCAGTCCTTCTCGAAGGAGGAAACTTTTTCTGTCTTCAGATCATCATGAATTAACTCAGGTACAGGGGGTTTTATTTACTCATCCCAGGACGGCGTAGTTTCCACCTTAGTATACCGTGACCGTATTTTACGTCAAGAACTTCCCAGCGATAGTTATAGATCGTGTAATGTACCCGCTGGGTACCTAGAACTCATACTATCCAGGTGTTCTACTAACGTGGAAACAACGTTTCTCTGCAGACATAATGCGGCCCACTGCAGCGTTTTGTAACCTCAAACTGTCAAGTGTTGACAATTGTTTTGGAAGGTGTTTCGCTTATACATATACATAGTGGAAAAATAGTGATGTGCTTTTGGATACTGCTGTATGCGAATGATTAACCCAACCTGGCGACAGAGATGATTCAATATCCGGACTAGGCCTTTACAAGAGATAGCTCTCATTTTAAACGAGATGCTTAACGGACCGCGAAAGTTTTCACGACGTAAGCAGAAAAAAGGTTTATTTTAACGTGTAACAGCAAAATTTCGTCTTCATTTCCGTTTAATATGTAGTCTATTCTTGGCTCCGTATCAGAGAAAAACGCAAAAACATCAACTGCAAAAAATTATTTTACTACGCAGGACAATTCAACAGAAATGGTTCACACGACCCTGGTGTCCACTTTCCGAGAACCGCGCTATAACTGGGAGGTCAGAACTAGAACCGTGCATAGATTGAAAGTCGGGTGTATCATAATAGTCCTACAACATTTTTATTCTGGTTTTTATAAGAAACAATATTTCATTTTAGTTAAAAAATTGTTGTTCAAATTAATTAATGGTGTGGAGGAATGTCGTTTATGTTTATTATGAGATTCCCCCATGACTGTTGGGGTCATAACTTCAACCGCACCGCTCTCAATGTTTATTTTCACCCGTCTTTCAAAGGGAAATCTTATTTTATATTTTCTATTAAGATGTCGTTTACCCTCCAATATTTCAACCACATCGCCAGCGGCTGTTGTTGAAACATTTTGCTTTTCAGTTGGCATGGGCCCTCCATGTCTCAATTGAATTGCCTTATTGGTAAGAAATATGTATTTTCGAATTTCACGTATCCGTTGCAGATGCTAATGGGGAGTAAGTCGAATAAATCTGAGTTGTTGAAATTTATATGCAAGTACGAGAGGCCGAACCGGATGATGAGTTCTGGCAGGAGGAGACCTGGACCTGGAATTAAGAAAAAAGGCTTAGCAGGAGGAAGAGGCCTTTTTGGAGAAAGTTGACTATCAGGAGAATGAGAAGTTCAGGGGTTGTGAATGTGGTTGCAAATCTTAACGTAATATGAGGAGAGGTTTATAAAAAGTGCACATATGCACCTCTGGCCAAATAACATTTTTTTGCGGTTCTAGACTGCGGTTTCAGGTCTACATAAGTAGTTAAAACCGCATCTTTCAAAAGTTGACATTCCCCATTAAAACAGCATTGAAAAAACGTGTGTTTTCTTCAAAACTGAACATCTCCACACCCCAAGTCTCACATGTTTGTCAACATCAAAGCTGAACATCTCCTAACATTTTTAACATCTCCAAACTTGTGGAAAATGCGCTCTATTTTTTATTTTATTTCCCGGGTTGCTCAACAGGTGGCAGCAAGCCCTTGAAGAATCGGGTACATTGTTTTGTTGTACATATACTAAATCGCGGTGCATTTTATTACGCCACTCAGTTTCGTGTTGCGGCAAGCGTTTTTGTGTGACACGCGTTACTTTGCTGCCATTTTCTTCGTTTGCCAGCAGGTTCCCTTTATTATTGTGTTTTATGCGTAGCGTATATTGAGTTTTGTGCGTGGTTTGTACGTGAAAAATGGACATGATGCATGGTAGTTTGGTGAACGATTTAAATAGTGGGAGCAGGCGGAAAGCATTGGATGGAGAATTTCGGAAGCAGAAGGAGAGAAATAAAAAATATGGAGACACGGATCCTAACCTACATTTCCTAAAACAAAAGCCGCGACCTTGTGAGCATGATTCCAAGAATTTGAAGTGCCAGAGGGTGAGTTTGCATGATATTTCATGAAAGGGCCGATACTTTTATCAGGCTGAAGGAAAACAGAAACAAGACCTTCTGCTGACTCCATTCATTTCGGCTTTCCCACCCAAGAGACAGGGACGTAAAGGTGGAAAAGGAGGACCAAGTAAACCAAAACATGTGTCGGTTAAATATTTCCCGTTGAAATATCCAAAAAAGGTTTCTGTACCCGTATGCAAGAAGTTTTTTTGTTTCGCTCTCAGTATTTCTCCAGCACGAGCCGTGCGATTGGGGAAGCTGATTGGTGACGGGACGATTCCCATGGAAAAGAGGGGTGGGGACCAAAAGACTTTATTATTCGAGGGAGAACGGCAAGCCGTTCGGGGCTTTTTAGGGAAGCCTAACATTTTTCCATCGGATTTTCCTGAGAGATGTTAACGTCGGGTTTTCATCTCCAGCATGTGACGTATGTGCGACTTACACCAGGTTGAAGAACGAAATTTCCTCTGCCAGTGTGGATGAGAAACCCGAACTCATTGGACAGCTACGAATTCACAAGGCTCTCGCAAAATCTTTCTATCAGCTGATGAAAGAGGCCGCCACCAGAGAGGACAATGTTTCCTTTATTTTAGACCTGCAGCAAGTGCAACCTTTGCCGAAAACGCCTATCGGCGAGGCTTTCTACAGGAGGCAAATTTCTTTTTACTCATTTTGTTGCGTCTCGTATTCTTCAAGAGACCCTAAGTTTTTTACATGGAATAAAGTGATGGGAAAGAGGGGCTCGAACGAAATCGGTTCTGCTGTTCTCTCTTACCTAAGAGGCATTAAATTATCAGATATCATCACCTCAATTCAGTTATTTTGTGATGGATGTGGGGGACAGAATAAGAATGCCGTTGTGCTACTGGCTGAAAAAAGAAGCACGCGAACATGTGAAGGAAATCCAATTAACATTCCCAGTCCGCGGACGTAGCTTTCTTCCTGCGGATAGAGCATTCGGCAGGGTCGGGAAACGGCTCAAAAAGGTTCCTCTCATCACCAGCTTAGAACAGTATGATGAGATCTACCGGGAATTCGGCTCAGTGTGCAGTCTGGCGGACGATTGGATAGTCTATAACTTGAAGGACCTTTTGGATGTTTACCAGAAGATTGGGGGCATCAGTAATGCAAAAAGGGTAGTGATCAAAAAATTTCGGACACGATCAAAGGCCGTTATTTCGAAGGTTCGTTGTCTGCTCAATTACCGCTTTGACTCATCGACAGAACAATTTCGGAGCATCGCCAAAAAAGGAAGAGACGAAGAGAATTTGCTGCCTCTCAGAGAGCTTCCAAAACAAAACGTGCTTACCAGGGAGAAGCAGAGAGACGTTTTACATTTTCTTGAGCAACACTTTGGTGCAAATTGGCGCGAACTCCAAGAGTTGAGATGGTTCTGAGGCCCGTGTAAAGGAGCTGAAGATGGGCCTGAAGAGGATCCCTCTGCAGAAAGAAAGGAAAACGACTGTGACTGCTTGGACGAGGACCCTTTTCCTACCCACATTTATTCAAACTATACTTTATTTTTGGACCTGTAATGCATTGAGATTTTTCATTTTACATTTGGAATAAAAATGTTGTTTTTTTTTACTTGTGTTTGATTCTTATTCTGCTTTAAAAGATTTTCTCAGTTTTTTCGTTTTTATCAAAACTCGACATCTCCACGTGTCCGCGTCAAAACTCAACATCTCCAAAATACTTATCCTCGTGACCAGGTCAGGTTTTATGATACACGGATGTAATTAAGGATCAAAACTAAGAGGTGGCGAAGGAACTTATTGATACAGTTGGTTTAATTTTAATAGCTGATGTGGTTCTGTATCGCGTTTTTTGGCTATCCTGAAAATTTTTTGAAAGTGGAGATGTGCACTTTTGATAAACCTCTCCTCATATGTAGTAGTAATAGTAGTTTTCAACATGGTTGACAACTGCTTGCAACATTTATATCCGATTCTGTCACAAAAAGCTGGACGTTGTGCAACATTTTATATATAACTGTTATTATAATTCATTTATGTTGATTAAAAACGATTTGCGCACACTTTTTGGTTAAACTACGCATGTAAATCGCGCTATTAGCGTAATTCAAAATCTCGAATTTGGTTGTAGTTTGAACACAAGTCTATAACTTTGGCGAAAGCTTCAGGCAGGAATTCATTCCGATCTAATCCGAAAACTTTTTTTATTTCTTGAAATAGTATCCGAATGATTTAATACAACAACAATCTGAAGCCACGCCGAAATCACTTTTTAGTGCTTTTCAAACATACAAAGCGTCAGATGGAGACGAATTCTACATTCTGCCCACGCTGCGACTTAATGTATTTTTTTTTCTTTTTCTAACTTTGAAAAGAAGAATTACCGTGCTAGCGATTTCCCGAAAATCTAAGTCGAATTTTTGACCAAACAGTCTCGAATAACCAATGCAGTGTGAGAAGGTGCCTTATCGTGATCCAAAAACCAAGAGTATTCGAGACTATTTGGCCAAAAATTCGACTCACTTCGTTTCACAACCGTCCTATTTGCCTGATTGAGCTCCGTCTGACTTCTGGATATTCACAAAAAAAAAAACTGTTAAGGAAATCGTTTTGACTCGATTTAAGTGATACAAGCATCGAAGAAGGTTTCGAAGCCCATTCTGGAAACCGACTTCCACAATTGTTTTAGCGAATTGAAAAAAAGGTGGCATGAGTGTATTGTTTCAGGAAGGGATTACTTTGAGGGACATACAATAAATCCTATGTCATGAGAAATGATTCTTAAAGTCAAATGATAACATGGGTCCATGGATCAAGCTCTCTTTGTCGCTCCTCGATCAACCCTGTCATTGATGACATATTAGCGAACTGCCGTGATTTGAAGGTTCGCAACTACTTAGGATTCTCCTTCATCGTTTCAAGCTTGATTTCAAGGATACTATCCTATTTCATTAAAAACTTTGATAGTAAAAGTGAGTCCGTAGGGCACTTTTCAAATAAATCAGTTTATGCATTATTTTAATTATAAAATTGTTGTGCATACCTTGTTGTGAATGTAGTAATTAATTATGGTAGCGAATGTGTGCGAATAAAGTTTTCGTATCTCAGTTTAAAAAAAAAAGGTAAGAGAATCAAGTATAATTCAAAATCATCTGGTTTAGAATTAAATTTAAATTGAGAAATTGTGCGAGAACTTTGACAGGATTACGTAACATTCTCAATTATCATATCATATTAAAACGAATAATTTAAAATCAGCTTATGTAATAAATACTCTAGACTCTCCTCACTTCCCTGAGTAAGAATTCGTAAGTCGCACGTAATTAATGGACTCTTCCTTATCAAACAACATCTTTCATAAATTACATATCGAAATATCATCCATCAAAATGGACCAATTTTCACAATGATTTAGAAAAAATTTAAAAAATGTACTGTTTGATAAATGTAATTAATTTTGCAAGGCATGCTGCAGCTTTCTTGAGAAAAAATAGCTCAGGTTAAAATTGTTTATTTACCAAACTTCATATGTATTTCTATGTTTTTGTTCCAGTCAGAGGGGAAAGATGCAATTGTTATTTGATTATAATAATCAATAGCTTATTTGAGTCTTTGAAGATTTCTCTAAAACTATATTTATTAGTTTTTTATGAATAACTCTGTTAATAATCTTATAAACAAATTTTTTCATAAACCATTTAAATTTTAATGTAAGTCAATCCAACGTAGTTGTAATGAATATTTCGAAGAATCAAATCATCCCATAAATACATTAATGTTGAAAATAAATAGTTGATGAGTCTACCAAGGCGAATTATACGATTGTAAATATGTTTATCTTTGATTTTGTCAGCGACTAGACAGTATAATTACTTGTTTGGAACATCTACCGTTTTCAAATCTCTTTTAGTGAAGGATGGTCCGTAAATATACTAGCCCAGGTAATCTCGGCTTTTCAAAATTGCTACTACTTAGGTTCTATCTTAGATTATTTAAATTTTTATAGATGGGAAACTTTCTTTAACGCCCAATTTCTATGTCTCTATAAATGCTCTTCAGCTGTGCAGGATTAAATAATTTGGTAGGAGCTACATTAGGCGATATAATTGTCAATGCACTAGTAGTCTGAAGCTACGTAAAATTAATATTAAATAAAAGTACAAACATAAAATATTTCAGGCGGCATTTGTCACCGTTTAGTTTTTGAGAACAACTGTACAACTGACATCCCCAAGTTGGGAATATGTTCGGACTTACTTCGAATAATCTTTTTCCTTCTTTGTCAAATTGTGCTTGGCACAATTTGACGAAGGTGTATCAGCTGTACACGTACACGTATCTAATTAGATGCTTGATTGTTTCCAGTTAGGAAAGCAGGTTGGGAGTGTGCTACATATCTGTGTATGTGCAAATATGGCTCACTCCAAAGTGTGCAGGTCTAACTAGAGAAAACTAGATATCCATCTGTTATGAATTAATGACGGACTGGCGTGGGATAGCAAAGGATTCATGTTCAGTCATGTTAAAGTCAACGAAAATCAACAAGACAAGATTTCTCACCGGGATCTTGCACTTCTGAATACCTTGTATCGATTTAGTTCAGGATACGAGTCCTCGATCATATCCAATGAAGCACTCCCTTAATGTCCAAAAAAAGGTTTTGGTTGTTGGTGAAAATTGACACAGATGTAGCCCCTGGAAGCTACGACCACTATCGTTCACCGAACGATCGATCCCGACGCGATTGGAGGTGATACGTCATCCGACTCGTCACTTCCTGCAATACCAGAAGACGCTCGAGTCGGGAAATCACTAAACAATTCATTGGGGCTTGAAGATCCACTGACATTTGATTCTCGAACCCGAACACCCGAGTTCTCTCGAAGACGCACAACTGATTACTATCGCTGCAGCCACCGAAAATTACCCACACCAGCCTACACTTTGAAGCAACTGAAGTCTCTCTGAGGAGGGAGCCCGGCAGTCCCCCACCAAGGCGCCATCAAGCGACAACATGAGTTACCACTCAAACCAAAAGGTAGCCCCCAAAACTCATAAACAGAAAAGGAACCTTGAAGGAGAAGAAGCACTGGGAGGATGCCATGCGATGATCAAAGCAACCCGAAGGTCAATCAAAAGAGAAACAATGACATCAAATAAATTATTAACACCATCTTACATGTCCACGTGCACAGATGGAACAATCCTAACTGTGCGCATGTACAGATGGTACACGTCGACATTTTAATGCGCAGCGTTGGAAGTGTCCCATATGTAAGGGTGCACAGCATTTAGGAAGGTACCATATGTGCACCTCCAAATTTCAGCGTGTACATTCGAAAATGAACCATCTTTGCATATGGACAGATGTCCAACTGGCCATCGATGTACATAGTTGGGCTGATGCAAAGTTGAACTGTGCAAAGATGTTCGATACCCGGTTCAGACTCAGGCCGTTCTTTGACACACAAACATTTTGGATTCTCCAGGAATAAATTCAGATTGAGCTTGCAATTATTTTTGAGAAACTCAAATAAAGCTTGGAAGAAAATGTCATTTGGGACCAGAGCTCGTACTTTAAAAGTGAAGTTGTAGAAAAAAAACCTAATCACGTTTTAAAGTCAGCAGTAATTTTCAATAGTACTCATGCTGACCGTGCCGACAATTTCCGACGGTAGCCCAGCTTTGCAAACTTGAACTAAAATTATAGACATTATATTATTATATTTACCAATAGAACTGAGAATAATCGCTAAGGATAAGATTAGAGTAGAGAAGGTCAGCATCTTTTTTAATTCCAAACAGAACTGATTAATTTTTTGATAAATAATTTGAATATTAATGTAACTAATAAATATTCTAGA
>CAKNWT010323788.1:0-11904 GCA_932066315.1 Andricus coriarius
AATAATTTAATAAATTATTTAATAATTCAATTTGTATTCGAGGAATTTCAAATGATTTATACTTTACGGAATAAATTAAATTTCATTTCAAGGGATTTGCACGGATTTCAATGATTCAAGGAGAGAAGATTAAGATTTATAGAACAACCAATTATTTGAAAGACTTTGGGGACTTCGAAATCCAATTTCAACGGATTTTAACAGATTTCAAACCGACAGAATTAGCTGCGAGGTGAATCTCGACTCAGCAAGAGTCTATATGTCAAGCCATCCCGAGCGCGGCTAGCGCCCGGATGGGTGACCATCTGCGAGGTACGACCGGGTTGTGTATTCGCTGGATTTTAAATAATGCCGAGCCGGATATTTGACGAATGTCTGCCTTTAAACTCGACTGTTGAAAAACCGGCTGAACTCTCGGGAGTTTGTTTTCTGCAGTTTTCCTTTCCCCTGGCCAAACGTCTAGGCTATACTTTAGCAGCGAAGGTGACCCGTGTATGGACCTCCGTTTCACTGGGGTTTTAACACAAAAATGCCATCTTTTGAAATCCCATGCAATCTTGCAATCTAGTGTACGCCAAAAATCCGAGTAATTAACCCCTCGACGTTCCCTTATTTCTTATTAATTGTATTCTACTATTTAAATTGTATTCTTATTATCTTTACTAAGAAGAAAATCTTGCTTGTCTTAAACTATTGTTTTTGCAAAAAAAGACAATTCATTCATTATTGCTGATTATAAAAACAAAACAGAAAAATCGAGAATTTTAAATCTACTACTCTCGGTTTAAAAATGGTAATGTTTTTCATTTTATTTCTTATAGTTGACGGCAGTTGTACATTTTCTGATACATTTTCCTTAAAGAGCTTTTAACGGTTTAAAAAAATTGAATTATTCAATTCAAATTAATGCATTTTTTCGAATAAGTTTACGTTACTTTATGTTAATTTAAATTACTTATTTTCAACAATTTTAAGGACTTATTTATATTATAGTAAATTCAGTATTTTGTGATAATATTTTAAGACTTATATTTTCTCACTTGAATACAATTTGAGAAATTGATTTAATTTAAATATAAAATTAAAAGGAATGGATCGATTTACTCTTGAAAGCTCTTGAAAGGTTTTTATGGAAGTATATGATTTAAATGGAGATAGCTTATCTTGCTTGTACAAATGAGAAAGATTGTGTTTAAATTCTGATATTCCTCTTGAATCTAAAATTTTAATTCAACAACTCTGTATGATCTCTGATCACCAAATTTGAATAAAAATTTTATTTTAGTCATGGATCATATTATCTTTAAAACACTACTAACAAAAAGCTGGGTTCATTTTGAGTCGAATATTGACCAAAATTTGAGATGCAATATTTTGTAGTCAAAAAGGACTTAAATTGAGTTGATTAAAAAAAGAAAATTACATTTCTGTGTTGAAATTTCATAAGCTACTACTTCGAAAGTGAACTTAGTCCATCTTTATAGGCTTTAAACCAATATTGTGTTCCAGATGAATCTATTGAAATCTTATTAAAGAATCTCATAAAATATTTTGAAATTGCTTGTAATTTATTGAAGATTATCGTAATTTTTAAACGTTATTAAAAGTCGTCCAAGGGCATTTCTTCTTAAGTAATGTCAAGAAGATGACACCTTTTATGATAGAGATTAAAGAAAGAAAAAAAATTATTCCAGCTGTTCCTGTTACCTTCTAACAATTAAAAATTGCTTAAATGTCACAATCATTTGATCAAAAATATGAAAGAATGATTTACTAACTTAATTTTTCCTTGTTTGAAACTGATAAGAAAAGATAACGACCTATAGGAAATATGCTTATATACACTGGAATAATGAACCAGAATATTCATCAGTTACATGATTAGTAAAATTCTTCAGTAATAGATTAATCACTTTTTCCTCTACTTGCAAAAAATGGGAATCGTTTATACTTTCGTGTTTACCTTGGCAGTTATCCTTAATTCTATTGGTAAATATAATAATATAATAAACATATACCTGTAAATTCAAGTACATTTTTAAGCGTTCCGAAAATATAACAATTTGCCCCACTTAATATGTATTCTACCCCAACTGCTTTTTTTCCAAACTCTGAGTTTCTCTGAACCATGCGAAAAAATCTTCTGGCCCTGGCCCGGCCCAGACCAGACTAACTGCTTTCCAGTCTTTACGCTGACCAGATTATCTGGCCTGGGCCTGGCCAAAAGTGTAACATTTTTTTTCTGGTCACCCGCTGGCTACACTCCCTTTATTTTTTTTAATGACTTGGAAGAAAACCATTCTTCACTATATAAGTGGATATAGCTGATCAGCGCCAAACCTGTGGTCCAGATAAGACTGATAAGGTGATAAGAAAAATGTTTTTATAGTTTGAATTTCTGATTTTTTACCATTTTAGACACCCTGTAACTTTTTCTAAATACACTGGGAATCCCATTTAAGTGCGGTTTCGGGCATGGTCCTAAACGGCCTTCACTTAAAGCGAACACATTATTTACTCGTTCCGAACGTAAACATTCAGGGCCCTGTGAGCCATTTCTAATTGGAATACATAATATTACGCACCAGACGCGCGTGAGTACCCGCGCACTGTTCCTTTTTCGATACGCTGCTGGTGTTCACGAATTGCTGAGCAAGTCTCTCTCCTCAGAAGGACTTAAATGGGAAATACCTAAATGGGATTCTCAGTATATGTCCAGAATAAATTTGCTGATCGAACTTAAAACTTTTTTGGTCTTGGAATAGCTGATTAGCGTCAGTCATAGGCAAGACTAGCGCCAGGCCTGGGCCAGATCATATATTCCAAACTAGATATTCTAGTCTAGATAAAGCGAGACCTGGGACAGACCGGAATGTGTGCGTGCTATAAAAAATGGAATTAGAAAAGTCTCTATAGTCATACGGAATTTTTTGAAAACATTTTGCAACTTCACGCTGTATCTATAAGATAGCCCGTCAGAAAAAATGGTCGCAAATGACTTTGCATTTATTATTATTAATATACATGATAATTTTTGTTTAATATACTTTGTGAGAATTCATTAATAAATATATTTTTAACTATTACGAGTTTTAAACATTTTTTAACAATAATTGATCATTCCGAATTAAAAGCGCTTGAAATTTAAAAAATATATTATATATATTGAACTATTTTGAATTGAAAATGTTCCAAATCAAACAATTTTAAATTAGGTAAAATTTTGAAAAATAATAATATTTCTAGTGGAATGAAAAGGAATTGAACTTGTATAATTTGTAAATAAAATCGTTTAAAACTGAATAATTTTAAATTAAAAGCGTTTGAAATTTATAATTTTTAAATCAGAAGCTCTCAAAATTGAAAAATTACAGACTAAAAATGTTGTCAATTGAACAATTTCATTGGAAAGAGTTGAAATTGTATAATTTCGAATTCAAAGCCATCGAAAATTCGAAATTGAACAATTTTATTTTGTATTGAAGAATCACGAAATATAGGATAATTTTAAAATGTTAATAATGGAATATTTTCAAAATTAGAGATTTTTATTAGCATTTTATTTAACATTAAAATTGATCAGACATATTTTTCGAAAATCAAAAAATAAATTTACCGTAATTTTCAATGTTTAAAATGAAAATTTTTGAACTATAAACTTTTAAAATTGAATTATTATAAAAAAAGATTCAAAATTAAGTAATTTTAAATGGGAAACATAAAAAAATATTCAATTAAAACTGATTAAAGGGAAAAATTAAAAATTCAGCTTTGAACATTATAATTCAGGACTCTAAAATTGTAAAAAATTCAAAATTCTTGAAATCTTCCAATAAAATAGTTTACAATTTCAAATTATTCATTTTTTTTTCAATGTCCAACTAAAAATTGGACATTTAAAAAATTAGTTTTAAGATATTACATTCAAAATTAAAAAAGAAGAATACAAATAAAGATCGCTATGATTCCAATTATTGAAATTGCACAATTTTTAGTCTTTGAATTCGAAATTCTTTTTATTTTTCAAACTGAGTTTGAAATGTTCAATATTTTTAGAACATTTTCAAATAATAAATAATTCATACTTCTCAATTCTTCTCAATTTCTGAAACCTTCTCTGCTTTAAGGCTTGAATTTAATAATTTTTTTTCTTAATTTCCAATTGTTTTGAATTGATTTGGAAGGCATTTAATTCAAGATTGTTAATTACAAGTCCTTTAAACTAAAAATTGTGCAACTTTCAGGTCCTTTAATTTGATATTCTATACGATTTAGAAAAAATGTTTAAACATTAGAATTTTCTACGCTAAACATTGAAACCAAACAATTTGCAATATGTAAATCTAAAATTATTAAATTTAAAACTTTAAAATTGAAATAGAACAATTTAGATTTAGAATATTTAAATCTAAAAGTCAAATTTATTTTTGACCTCCATTTTTGACCCTCCATTTTTGACCTTCCCTTTCAAGTAAAAAGGTTTACTCAAATCCTGGGAAAAAGGTCCCTGATAATTCCAGGTTTTTTCCAGGTATAATTTGTCATGGTACGAAGCCATTCAAATATTTCGCATTTTTTTAAACGATCGATTCAGAATACGTATTCAGTTTCTCGAGTTTATTATAAATAATGCGTTTTTTAGTTTCAAGGGTTTCAATTAATATGTTTAATTTTTTAAACTTTAAGAAATCATATCTCAAGATATGTATTCTCAAATAAATTAGCACCATCGATTAATTAATTATTAAATAATACTAAAAAAACATCATTATTCATTTCTTGAATTTGCCTCTAAAGTCCATGAATTTCAATAATAATTCAATTAAATTTTTATTTGATTTTCTTATATACTTAAAATTATTAGTGCATATTTAGGAAATATTGTGGTGGTTACTATATATTGTTACTAAATATTCCCACAAAAAACGACTTTTTAGTAAAATACATGAATTTTCAACTAAGTAGTGGAACTTTTAACTGCAAATAATCAATTTTCAACCAAATAGTTGAATTTTAAACTAAAAAATATAAGTTTTCAACCAAAAATGGAATAGTTGAATTTTTAATTTAAGAAAATTTAATTTCCACAACAAAATTCAAAATGATGTATCTACAAGGGGAATAGAATGATAGATGAATTTTAAACCAAAAAGATGAATTTTTAACACAATAGTTTAACTTTCACCCAAATATTTTTAAATTAAGTTAAAAAGATTAATTTTAAACTTGAATACTTAAATTTTCAACCTAAAAGATGAACTTACAACAAGAACATTAATTTTCAAGCAGGAAGAATTATTTTTAAACAAATAGTTGCATTTCTAAACAAAAATGGAATAGTTAAATTTTCAGTTGAAAAAAAATTAATTTTCAACCCTAGTGATGAATTTTCAACTAAAATGATTAATCTTCAACTAGAATGAATTTTAAACCAAAAAGATGAATTTTTAACTAAGAAGATTAATTTCAAACCAAAAAGACAAATTTTCAACAAAATACGTGAATTTTCAACTAAAAAAGATACATTTCGAACCAAAAAAAGAATAGTTAAATTTTCAGGTAAAATAATTAATGTTCAACCAAAAAGATTAATTTGAAACTAAAAAGATGGAATATTCATATAGAATAGTTACATTTTCAGTTACACGAAAATAATTTCAACCAAAAAAAACTAATTTAAAAAAAACTACTGACATTTTCAAACAAAGTGATAAATCTTTAACTAAAATGAAGAATCTTCAACTGGAATATTTAAATTTTAAACGAAGAAGGTGTATTTTCAACTAAAATGATGAATCTTTAACTAGAATAATTAAATTTTCAAGCAAAAAGATGTATTTTCAACTAAAAGAGATAATTTTTCAATCAAAAATTGAATAGTTAAATTATTAGTTAAAAAAATTGAATCGTTACATTTTTAGGTAAAAAGATTAATGTTTAACCAAAGAGATGAAATTTTAACTAAGCTGATGGAATATTCAACTGGCATAGTTAAATTTTCAGTTAAAAAATGAATTTCAAACAAACAAAAAAAAACAATTTTCAACAAAATAGTTAAATACAGTAATATAAAGCTAATTTTACAAATGAAGAATCATTGTTTTAATTGCAATTTTATATTGCAATTGAAACAAAAATTAAACACGCTCTCCAAAAAATTCCATGACTTTAAAAATAATGGCCTGACATTTCCAGGTTTTTCCAGGTACATAAAAATTCACTGACGATTCCAGGTATTTTAGGTTTTCCTGGTATTTTTGACCACGTACCTGATAAGCCCGTATAGAATTTGCTCTATTTTGCCCCGCATTTAAAAAGTGGCACTGAGAATAAGTCCCACACCAGTTGTTCTATTTTAAGAGAAATGAGGTGGTGCATTAAAATATAAATATCTGTTAATAATTATGGACACACTGTTATTGTTCCGAATTAAAAATAATCTTTGGATTTTTGGATGGCTGGTTCCTATTGTTATGTGTATCGATATTTTTATTAAGTAGTTCTTTATAAATATTTTGTACGCTGAGACATAATGCATACAAAATAAAACAGTAAAAAATTAGTTTTTGTTTATTATTATTATAATTTTAAAAAGTAGGACATACCTAAGAAAAACTGGACAGGTCCTGACAAGTTTGCCCTGGGTAGGGCAATTATTTGCAAAAGCGTTAAACGCCATGTATGGCCATTGCCAGTTTACCCGACCAGGGCCAAGCCAGAAGCAGGAATAACTGGCCAGTGCCTTATCAGGCCCACATTTAAATTTATCCATTTCTATTTCCTCTTACAGAATTAAGTTCGCAGTCCAGCCCAAATTCACCTCGCTTGGAAAATATTCTTGGCCAACCTCATTCTCCCAAGAGAGATTCTTTTCCGAACAGAGATGTAACTGTAATGGTTGGCGAGCCATTAAAGTTGCAAAAATTCTATTTTTCTGCCAACCCTCATCATCTTCTATGGGAAAAATCAAATGTGTCGCCTCGAGCCTATCACTACATAAAACCACACCGGAAACTTCTTACAGTATCAAACTTCAATGGTGACATCTATGGAATTTTGGACACTGAGGGTATTGTTCGTGGAGTATATGATTCATATCATGAACGGGTGATAATGAACATGAAAACCGGCATAATTAGGCCACTTAACGAAGAAGAAAAGCGGGCTTTTTATGGTGGTGTAATTACTGTAAGGCGTAATGGTGCATTGAGTGGGACCATTCTACTGAAAAAGACCACGATATAGTTTAACTGATATTAAAATTTATGCCCTATTGAAAAATCCGATGTAGGATACGATGTAGGAAACTATGTAGGAAAATATAGGGGAACTTCTATGGGAAACTATATATAGGAAACCATATGTGATACTGTATAGTAATTTGAACTCGGATCCTGCATATATAGTTTCCCATATGGTTTCCTATATGGGTTTCTAAATGGTTCCTATATGGTTTCCAATTCCAATTTTTTGTCACTCAATTATTTTTTTTCGAAGCGATGGGAAAGAGCATATTATATAATTATAGGAAACTATGTAGGGAACTACATGGGAAACTATACGGGAAACTATATACGAAACCATATATGGGAAACTATATAGTAATTGGAGACCGGATACTATATACAGTTTCCCATGTAGTTTCCAAAATACTTTCCCATATCCAATTTTTACCATTCAAAATTGTAATATTCTTCAATTCTGAAAACAACAATTAAATTTACAAAATAGGACATGGAAAAGTATATAGGAAAGAAAATTGTAAACTACATGGGAAACTATATAGGCTTTGGGCTTAAATTACTACATCCCGTGTGGAAAAATGTTCTGGCGCTGGCCTCGCCCATACCAGACCGTCTGGTTTCCAGTCTTGACGCTGATCAGAAGGTCTGGCCTGGATCTGGTCAAAAGTGTAACGTTTCTTCTGGCTAGCCCCAGGCCAGGCTGTCTGGTCAGCTGCTAGGTATGGACTGATCAGCCGCTAGTTATAGGATAAGAAAAAAAAAGTTTTGTTTTGATAGCGTGAATTTTTTATTTTCTATCATTTGAAATACCTTTTAACTTTGTTGAAATATGTCAACAAAAAATTGCTGAGCGGACTTAGAACTTTTCTTGTTCTTGGCTCGCTGTTCAGCGCCAAATCTAGTCCAGAATAGACTGTCAAGGTGATATGAAAACAGTCTTGTTTTGATAGTGTGAATTTCTTATTTTCTATCATTTTAGACACCCTGTAACTTTTTAGAAATATGTTTAAAAAAATGTACTGATCAAACTTAGAATTTTTTATTCTTAGCTAGCTTACCAGCGCCTAAACTGGGCCAGACCAGTCTCTTAAGATTATAAGAAAAAAAAGTATTGTTTTGATAGTTTGAATTTTTTATTTTCTATCCTTTTAAATACCCTGTAACTTTTTTGAAATATGTCAAAAAAATTGGTTGTTCGAACTTAGAACTTTTCTTTGTTCTTGGCTCGCTGATCAGCGCCAGTCCTGGGACAGACCAGACCTGCCAGACTAGACAGTCTAGATAAATCCAGACCTGTAACCAGACTGGCAGAAAATTTTTCACACGGGATAGTTTCCCATATGGTTTCCAATAATATAGTTTTCCGTATAGTTTCCCATGTAGCTTCCTATATATTTTCCTATATAGTTTCCTTTAATTTATAATATGCCCTTCCCCATCACTCAACATTCAACGTATGGAAATCTATAGGATCATATAGTTTTTCAGATAGTTTTCCATGTAGTTTCCTAAATTAGTTTCCTATGGATAATCTATTCTCACATGGGATTTTACAATAGAGTGGTGAATATATTTTCCCCATTCCCTGCAGTGATTTTCCCTTGGATTTTTCTTAATCTAAAAATTCAAACAAATGTATTGGAAATACCTCATGTTTTACCCTATATATGTATACTTTTCTCTAATATTAATGCAAAGTGTACAGGATTTGCAGCCGAGTAAAAAGGCACCAATTTTGCTTTCATTTTTAATTAGACATCACATCTGTAATTAGATAATATTGTTATTCTTTACAAAATGAAGACCAATAAAGCGGGTAGCCTTTTTCTATTACAAATTGTTATTGAATGTTATTTTCTTCACTCTTACATTACTTGCCTTTTGCTGGCAGTCCCTTTAATTTTTTTGGGGGACACATTTTCTTTACTGAATTGGTAAACGAGCAATTACATGTCGAATCATCTGAAGATTTTCAGCTATTGTTAGTAATTTTGATGAATATTCTAGTATCCGTTCTCTTAGGTGTTGAAAGAAAAACCCTAAAAGATTTTTCAAACATTTCTAAAACTTAGATTCATTTCATAGGAAACATTAGATATTCCAAATTGAAAATTTTGGCCCCTTTTAAATTTAATAACTTTGGTGATTTTAATGCCATTAAGGTGTATTTTTTTTAATTTTCGTAATAAGACGCATTTTTGAAGAAATATTTTTTGAAATAAAAAATTTCAAAACCTTTTTGGATTTTTCAAAAACAAATTTTTAAACCTGATTTCTGAAGAAGAAAAAAACGCCTTATTTTTTCTCTAATTTTATTATATCCTAATGTTTTTTGAAATTTTTTTCGACCCCTCCCCTTCCTTTCTTGCTAAGTTTCAAACCCAAATATTTTTTTGCACATTTTCAAAAAAAGCCAGTGTGTTTAAATGCACCAAAAATGAAAAATAAATTCTAAAAATGAATTGTTTCCTTATCATCTAGTCAGTCTTTTCGGGCCCTTGTCAGATAGCCCGTCATGACCAAAACATTTTCAAATATACAAATCCAAACATTTTTTTGCACATTTTCAAAAATGTTCATGATGTTTATAAGTATAAAAAATTTACATTAAAAATAAAGAATATTTTTTTCATCATCTAGACAGTCTTTGAAATAATTATTAAATTCAACCATCTAAAACAGATTTATACAAGATCGACTGACTAGCACTAGATTAGCTCCTCCGGACTAGCGCTACTCTCTAAATCTGAATTAGTAGACAACTACTAATTGGTAGTAGTTTTCTACTAATTCAAATAGTGCCGATTCGTTTACTAGTAATTAGTAAAAATCTACTATTTCCATGAGTAAGAATAACTGACTAAATGAATTAGTAACTATATCTACTAAAGGAATTGGTAATGCTATTACTAAATGAATTGGTCAATTTATTGCTGATTACTATTTTAAACGGTAGTTTCAAGTAAATCAAAAAATTCATTTTAACATGAAGAGAATTTTATTAAAATACATTAATCTATGTATTTAAATAATAATTTAAAGAAATTTCACTTTTATCTTCTTATACTTAAATTTGTTAAACCTTCCTATATCAGTTCGACATCTGATTCCTCGTTTTCTTCCTCGGATGTTTTTGCGTTTTGCTGTGTTTACATTTTCGATTGATCTTTTGAAAACTGACGTTTAACGAGCACATTGATCGTCTTGTCAGACGATACGATACGAACAAAAACAAAAAAAGGTTAAAAAATCTCGGCTCGGAAAATTTGTAAAATTTCGAACGATTTCGAACGATAACGAGAATTTCTCGACTCGATATGCATCACTACCAATACCATTTCGGTTTTAAATATCTCATCGTTAATACACAATTATTATTGATATAACTATATAGACTTAGAATATTAATTATGAAAACATTATTGCTTCTCAATTAAAACTCAAAAACCAGCAGAAAGTATTTTAAAAAATTATTAAATTATGTTTCCATAGCAATTAAGGGCATGTGATACATAAACAATGATCGATTTTAGCAGTGTTAGGTTCCCCCGGCTTTTTTCCTACAATAATAAAGATTTTGCCTTAAAAATTTGGGGAATGATAGCGAACATGCTAATGGACGTCCCTGAACTCTTCTGTTGTGGAATAATTTTAAAAAGTTTCATTTTGCTAAATTTGATTACTATGTGTGTATTTTGAGGTTATGTGTGTTACAATTCTCCCCGCAGCTTTACTTCCAAACTACACAATATTTTTGGTCGAAAATTTAGGACAAGTAATAAAACATAGTAACTAATGTCCCGGAACTAAGCTTGTTTGTAGGCAATCGGAATGACAGAGACTTGACAACCGATCCTAACCCCCAAATAGTGCATACACAGAAAAATTTTATTTAGCAGAATATATATTTTTTGCTATTATCCCTTAAAAAAGAGTTCGGGGACGTCCGTTATTCTATTTTATAGCATCACCGAATTCAGTTTTTACAAATTTTAAGTTTTGTGGACAAAAACCCGGGGGAACTGAACCCGATTGAAGTATCACATGCCCTTAATGGCTACTCATTGAATTAGTAAGTCGGCGCTACTAAGCAGATTAGTAGAATACCCTAACTAATTCATTTAGTAACATAAATCTTACCATTATTTAATAGAAACTGATGAATTTACTAATTTAACAGTCAGAAACAATGCTACTAATTCAATTAGTAAAATTTCTACTAATTCAGATTTAGAGAGTAGATTAGCTTGCCCAGGCTAGCGTTTGACCATACAAACAAAAAGATGAATTTTCAACAAAGAAGATCAATTTTCTACCAAAAAAGACACATTTTTAAGCAAATAGATGATTTTTCAAACATAAATGGAACAGTTAAATTATCAATTAAAAAAATTCATGTTTAACAAATAAAAACGAATTTTCAACAAAATAGTTGAATTTTCAACCACATACATAAGTTGCCTTTACAAGCAAATAGTTAAACTTTCAAGCAAAAGAGACGCATTTTCATCAAGAAAGTTGAATTTTCATCCAAATGTTAGTTGAATTGTAAACCAAGAAAGAAAAAGAATTCAATCAAATTGTTGAATTTTCAAGCCAGAAAGATGAATTTTCAACAAAGAAGATTAATTTTCTACCAAAAAAGACAAATTAAAAAAAA
>CAKNWT010323797.1:639-11771 GCA_932066315.1 Andricus coriarius
GAGAAAAACTTCCGCGAACAGCTCCTCGAGAAGAAGATGCACGGCATCTTCCACAGAACTGTGGAGGATCTGTCGATGTCGTATGAGCTAACTTTTGCTTTCCTCAAATCACCCGGATTGAAGTCGGGCACGGAGGGTTTCATTTTGGCAAGCCAAGACGGTGTCATTTCTACTCTAGCATACCGTGGCCACATTTTGAGCCAAGGCATTCCCGACGAAAGCTGCAGAGCGTGTCATTCACACCCCGAGCATCTAGGACACATACTATCTAGATGTCCAACTCATGCGGGAACGACCTACATCCGAAGGCACAATGCGGCACTAAGAGTGCTGTATTGTCATCTCTGGCACTCTTATTGCATCAGCCCAAATACTGCATCGCTAAATTCCCCTAGGGAAATAGAGTCAGTTGTCGAGAATGAGAAGTTTCGGATATACTGAAACTTCATATTCTCGACAATTGTTTCTGTTGCGCACTCGAGGCCTGATATAGCTCTTCTTGACTTCGATAAAACGAACCATGTTCGTTATCGGATTTTCGGCACCAGCTGACAAAAAAATCATAGCCAAGGAAAACAAGAAGAAAGAGAGGTATAAAGAACTTATAAGAGAGTTGCGACAGCTATACCCGGAATATTCCGTTAAGCTTATCGTCTTGATCATCGGCGCTCTTGGAGGTGCCAAGGTTTCACTAGTTAATAGTCAGATCATCGAATTGAATTCATCGCAGACTGTAACCACCTATCTCAGGTCGTGAGACGTAGTTGCAGCTGAAATTTCACAGCGATATTGCTTGGAGCGGGTGCAATTTTAAATAATAGCAGCTGCTCCCAGCGAAATCCTGCGGTTGTCCTTATGACAAACCTTTAACTATATACAGTAGCCAGTGGCAGAGATCTTCTCCTAAGAATGGTCAGGAACCACGAGATGATTGGCGCAGGAGCGTTCCTTTGCAAAGCCGCGGAGCAAGCGGCCGAGACCCTTGGCCCGAAGTTTAACATCAGAAGTGAGACAGCTGCATTACTCCATCTAGATGCTTCACTTCTGAAAGCCGAAGTAAAGAAAGCAGTAGTCAACGATACTACGACTCAAGAAAAACCTACCACCATCGTACTGATATTATATCCTGTTAACGACTTGAAACCTCTCATTTCAAACGTTATTATATTATCAATTATGCGAAACAAATCGACTGATCGCTGTTCATGGAACCCATCAATATGCTGACGCACGGGAAATCCAGATTGATATTCTCCAAGTTCAATACATGTCACATAGTCTATTTGTAAAAACATTTAGGCATGCATTCGATGAGTCTATGACTTTGAGAAAACCTAGCATTCTATTACCAATTATATATTCCGCTAACGAACTTAGGTCTGTCCGGGACAATTCAAAAGATCGCTGTTCATAAAGCACATCAATAACTTGATTTATGGGCAATCTGTATAGATATTCTCTAAGTTTAATACATGCCATGCAATCTTGAAAGGACTTGATAGCGATTCGCATTATGTGAGTAATGCGTTTATATTCAGAATAATTGCCAGCGGTAAGCGACCTGCTAAACACCCTTTCGTAACCAATTCGCACATCATAAGAACATATATATAGACTTACTGAAAAATATGTTCAAAACCATTTAAGCCAAATATAGTATATAGCTTTAGAAACAAGATTAGCAGCCTGTTACTGTTATTATATTCGTCTAACGATTTCAGTCCTCTAATTCCAAATGTAATTAGGATATTAGGTATCCGGAATAAATCGACAATTCCCTGTTCATGGAAACCATGAAAATGCTGATATATGCAGAATCCGTATTGACATTCAACAAGTTCATTGGATATCATGCAATATTCCGAGAAACTGATAGCCAAAGTCTGTCCAAATAATCAAAAGACTGATGTTCATAGGACTCAACAGTATGCTGACGCGAGGGGAATTCGTGTTGATATTCTTTAAGTTCAATAAATTCCATGCAGTCTTCAAAGACGAAGGTAACGATTCACAGTAGGTGATTATATACGTGGAAAAATATTCAAGCAGGCAGCCGATTAATACTATATTCTGCTAAGGACATTACATACCTGATTTCAAACGTCATTATCTTATCACATGTGCGGAACAAACTGGCTGATCACTATTCATAGAACCCACCAATATGCTGACATGCGGGGAATCCACATAGATATTCTTCAAGGTGAATGCATGTCATGCAATATTTTTAGAACCTCATAACGATTTGTATTAAGTAATTATACCGTTTTTAATTAACAATAACTGCTGGAGACGGGCGACCTGTTAAACAAAATTGCGTATCCAATCCGGGCCTAATAAGAACTTATATATACCCACTGAAAAATATGTGTAAAAACATTAAGGCAGGCAGCTAATGAGACCACGGCCTTGAACACCTTAACATCTTATTACTAACAGTATATTCTGCTAACGACTTTGAAATTTCTAATTTCAAACGTAATTATATTATCAGGTAATTGAATTATAATTTTCATTGTCACTTAAAGTCGTTAGCGGAATACAATATTATTTAAGGTATGTTAGGTCTTTCCAAATCCGTAGACGAATGGACTATCTGCCGTATTGACCTTGTAGAATGTCAATACGGATTCCCTGTGCGTCGGTGTATTGATCAGTTATATGAACAGCGATCTTTTTATTTCTTCCTAATATGTGATAATTCTAATACGTTTGAAACTAGAGACTTATAATCCTTAGCGGAATATCTTTAGCCTATCTGTGCATGTCGGTGGCCACAGGTACAACTGTGCACGTTGTTGGCAACAGGCATAACTGTGCACCGGGCCATTTGTGTACGTCTCAATTTGGACGTGCACAGTTGGGACATTCCCATACGTGCAACTGAACCGTTCGTAGGTTACCATCTTTGCATGTCTAAATGTCCACGTGCACAGATGGTACATTAAAAACACGGTTTATGTGCACCGAAGGGAGACTTCCAACTGTGCATGTCTCAATGTACGCGGGGGATAATTATGCATGGAGCAACTGTACACGTGCACAGATGTGATACGCCCAACTGTAAACGTCTTAATTAATATACCATTAGTAGGGATGAGCAAGAAGCTCAAAACATCGGGAAGAGTTGGGCTCAAATTTTTCTAGACGGACTCGAATCGTTTCGGGTACTCGAAGATTGCGAGAACACGACCTGTTTTGGGTTCTCAAAAACAACCGGGAACTCGAAATACAAGAAATGTACGGAATTCAAGAGATTTGCGGTATTCACGGAATTCAAGGAATTCACGGGAATGAACCAATTTATGGAATTCAAGAAATTCAAGTAATACAAGGAATTCAAAGAAAATCAGAGAAATAAACGAATGCACGGAATTCAAGAAATTCACCGAATTTTAGTAATACCAGGAATTCTCTGAATTCACGGAATTCAAGGAATTCCTTTTACGGATGATAGCGATTCGCATTAAGTGATGAATTCTTTTATATTTAACATAACTGCCAGCGGTAAGCGACCTGCTAAACATTCTCACGTATATAATTAGGATCTCATAACCTATATAAACTTACTGAAAAATATGTGTAGAAACACTAATTCAAACAAATAATCAGTCTATGAGTTTCCAAAAACTTATCATCCTACTCAAGGAACCTAACAAAATGAGGGGACATTTTTGACGTTTGCCTATTATTTGGATAATTTTGAAGTAATTTGGCTTAAAAATGAGATTAACATAAGAGAATATTGTACCTCCGTAACCGCAGAAGCAATAAGTACTTCTTAATCAGCATAGCTTATAGGTCATTCATCTTAGACTTATAGAAATAATTTACAGATATCAGAAAAGAAATACTTAATTTTTGTTGTAACCCTGACCCTATAAGTTACAATCCATTCCACTATCGGCTTTAAATTTCTAATTTCGTGATGAAGATATTACGCATGTAGAACAAATCTACAGATCGCACACAGAAAAAAAAGTCTTAAATTCATGTTGGACTTGTTTTTATTTTGGGCTCAAATTAAGCAGATAGCTAAATTAAAGCATGAAGATTGTCTTTTAATAAGTTCTAATAAGTATAAGACTTAAAGGGAAAAATTATTGAGACTTAGTTTTAAATATTAATCTTGAAATTAGCCGTATTAGGCTAAGTAATGTAGTAAGATCTTTTTGGCTAAAAAGAAGATCAAGAAGAAAATATTTTGTAGTCCTCTAGAGGCGAAATTCTAGAATCGGAAATTAGACGAAGGTGTGACGTCGCCAAAGCGGGAATCAACAACGCTGTGGTAAGCGAAAATAGGAAGACTTTTTGGTTATATGCATCAAAATCAAGCAGTGAGTTTATTTATGTGCAGGATCGTCACTGCTTTTCAAGGTCAGTAAATTATTGAAACTCAATTTTGTCCTGAAATGTGTCGCACATCGTTTATATTTCACATTTTAACTTACCTAACCTAAAAGTCTGTAGAGTGTGCGTCTTGATGTGAAACATTTCCTTCTAATCAATTTAATCAATAGTATCAATAATCATCTTTCAATCAATCCTTTTGTAGGTTACGAAGATTAGGTTAGAGGCGAAATTCTTAAATCAAATATCAGACGAAGTTGTGACGTCGCCCAAGAGGGAATGAACAACGGATCAGATGCTTGTTTCAAAATCGCATATTGACTTAAGCCATGCTCGCATTGTGGCCTGCGAATAATTTTTAGTCTGCAGAAGGTCTTCACTTAAGTCCTCATTCTGCCTTGCGACTAGTTTCAATCCCCACGACGACTAAGTCCAAGCCCGCATTCTTACTTGAGGATACTTTTAAGCCCATAAAACGGCTTCTCTTTAGTTCTACAAGCATTTTCTTTTAAAACTCGAATCGTATGCTAGTTTTTAGATAAAGTGGTCTTCTTTTTGTTACACCTTGAAATTAGTTCATTCTTGATCTTGAATCAAGACCTTTTTTTTCTGTGCAGTTCACAGCAAATATTAATATGCTGACGTATGGGAAATCCGTATTGATATCCTCCAAGTTTGACATATGTCATGCACACTTCAGAGAAGATGATAGACATTCGTTTCGTGTGTATCAAGCGTTTGTAATTAATAATAACTGCCAAAGACGGATCACCTACTAAGCACCCTTACGTATCCAATTCGCACCTGATAAGAATACATATACATATAGGCTCACTGAAAAATAAGTCTAAAAACATCTAAGTAGGCAGCCTAAGAGTCTATGCCTTCGGAAAAACCTAAAATCCTATTGCTAATAGTATATTATGTTAACGACTTAAAAAATCTAATTTCAAACGTAATTATATCATCTAATGTTGGGAACAAATCGGATGATCGCTTCTCATAGAACCAGTCAACATGCTGACGTATGGGGAATCCATATTGATATTCTCCAAGTTCATTACATGTGATGCAATCTTCAAAGAAGGTGATGGCGATCCACATTAATTGATTATGTCATTTATAATTAAATTAACTGCCAGTGGGCAGCGACCTGTTAAACACCCTTACGTGCATAATTCGGATCTAATAAGAACCTATATGTACACTCTGAAAAATGTATGTAAAAACATATATATACTTACTGAAAAATATGTGTAAAAGCCTTTAGGCAGGCAGCTTATCAGTCCATGGCTTTGAACAATCTAACATATTATTGCTAATGGTATATTCTGCTAGAGATATTTAAATATCTAATTTCAAACGCAATCGTATTATCTTAATTGCATTATCACTTAAAAGTCGTAAGCAGAATACAATAATCTTTCTGGAATGTTAGGTATGTCCAAATCCATAAACAGATTGACTATCTTTTTTGACTGTTTATTGACTGTTTTTAAACAGTCTTTTCAGTAAGTATATACAGGTTCTTAGTGGGTCCGCATTACGTACGCAAGGGTGTTTAGCAAGTCGCTGGCCGCCTGCAGTTATTATAATTTAAAAACGGTATAACCGTTCAAGTCGAGTCACTATGATGTTACTTGAAGTGAACATATTGATGGGTTGTATTAATAGCGATCATTTGATTTGTTCCGCATAAGTGATATTATAATTAAGCTTGAAATTACAGACCTAAAGTCGTTAGCGGAATATAATATTAATAACGGAATATCAGGTCTCAGAGGTTCCTAGCGGTTCTTAGAGGGTCCGCCGTAGATACATGAGGGTGTTTAGCAGGTCGCTCACCGCTGCCAGTAATTATTAATTACAAACGCTATAATCGCTTAATTCGAATCGCTATGACCTTCAGTCAAGATTGTATGATATGTATTGAACTTGTAGAATATCAGTACGGGATCCCTGCACGTCAGTTAATGGATGAGTTATATGAACAGCGATATTTTTATTTGTTCCGACTATGTGATAATATTATTACGTTTAAAATTAGAGACCTATAATCGTTAGCGGAATATGATATTAGTAATAGGATGTTGGTTTGGGCGACGGACAACTGAGCACGGATCAACTATGTATGTCAGTGTTGCCAGATACAGAGCATTTCTGAATTTTACACCGCATTTTGAGACTCGAATCGGCAATCCGCCTTTTTCAATGCGGATGACTCAAAACTCCGCATTTTGGACTTTGGATGGATTCCTCTGCCGAATGATATGATGCAGATGGCGTACGAAAAAGGGGACTTCTACCAATCACCTGCCAGTACGCCGCCAATCTGTCCAACGGAGACTCGCGCTCTGCGTAGTGTTTGACGGATTTTACGCTTCTAGTTCCTAGAATCTAAATAGTCCATCGTCATATAGTACGCGAAGTAAACACGAAGACATCTTAAGAGCTCTATATGACATCTTCTTGAAGATGAACGACATCTTTGAAGATATCCCATAACGAAGCTTTAAAGAGTCTTTGAAGTTTAGCTATTACCATCGTAAAGAGCTCTTCGTGATATCGTAACGATGTCTTAAAGATATAAATAAGAAAAAATAAGGAGAAGATAAGACGGCTTCAAAATATCGTTATTTACATGCAGATGGGGGGTTATTATTTTTAAATATCTAATGTATGAATGACTTTAAATTAAAAGCTCGTTCATAACGTTCCTCATTCGGACTTAATAAGAACCTACATATTCTTACTGAAATACATGTGTGAAAACATTTAAACAGGCAGCCGATGAGTCAAAAGATCGCTTGTCATAGAACCCATCAATAAGCTGACTTAAGGAGAAATCGCGATTATATTTTTCATGTTTAATACATACCATATTAGGTATCCGGAACATATCGACAATTCCCTGTTCATAGAAATCATGAATATGCGGATATGTGGAGAATCCGTATTGTCATTCTCCCAGTTAACTGTATCTCATGCAATCTTCCAAGAAGATGATAACTATTTGCATTCAGTGATTGTTGCGTTTTAAGCGAATAATACCGGCTAGGGACGGGCGACCTTCTATACACCCTGGCATATCTAATTCGGACCTAATAAGAACCTATCTACACTTACTGAAAAATATGCGTGAAAAAACTTAAGCAGGCAGCTAATGAGTCCATGGCTTTGAACAATCTAAGATCTTATTACTAATAGTATATTCTGCTAGCGACTTTAAATATCTAATTTCAAACGTAATTATTTTATCAGGTAATCACTGACACTATTGTAATCACTTCCATTATCACTTATTGTCGTTAGCGGAATTCAATATGATTTATGAAATGTCAGGTATTTCCAAATCCATAAACAGATTGACTCCCTGCTTTAATGTTTCTACACAAATTTTTCAGTAAGTATACATAGGTTCTTAGTGGGTCCGCATTACATACGTAAGAGTGTTTAGCAGGTCGCTCGCCGCCTGCAGTTATTATAATTTAAAAACGATATAATCACTTAATTTAAGTGGCTATGATCTTACTTGAATATTGCATGACATCTATTGAACTTGGAGTATATCACTACAATTTTCACGGACATATTGATGCTTTCTATTAATAACGATCTTTTCATTTGTTCCTCATAAGTGATATTCTAATTACGCTTGAAATTACGGATTTAAAGTCGTTAGCGGAATGTAATATTAGTGATAGGATGTCGGGTTGGGTGACGGTCAACTGTGCACGAATCAACTGTGTATGAGCCCATCTGTGTACGTCGGTGGCCACAGGTACAACTATGCACATTGTTGGTCACAGGCGAAACTGTGCACCGCTGGCAGTTATTATTAATTGAGAAAGCCATCATCACTTAACTCGAATCGCTATGAGCGTCATTCAAGATTGTATGACACAGGGTATATTCTAACTGTTAGTTGTAACTAAGTCGGTTAATTGCAAATGAAAATGGTTAGTTCCAAAAGTCAAAAATGTTAGTTGTAAAAAGTAAATTTTGAAATTTACTTTTCACAACTAACATTTTTTACTTTTGGAACTAACCATTTTCATTTGCTAATAACCGTTGCTAACAAACCGTTAGAATATACCCTGGTATGACATGTATTGAACTTGTAGAATATCAATACGGATTCCATGTACGTCTGTGTACTTTAAGTTATAAGAATATCGATTTTACGATTTGTTCCGGATATGTGATATTATTACGTTTGAAATTAGAGACTTATAATCGTTAGCGGAATATAATATTAGTAATAGGATTTTGGGTTGGATGATGGACAATTATGTATGAGCCCATCTGAGTACGTCGGTGGCCACAGGTACAACTATGCACATTGTTGTTCACAGGTGAAACTGTGCACCGGGCCAACTATGCACGTCTCAATTTCGACGTGCACATTTGGGAGACTACCATATCTGCACGTGAACAATTCATAAGTTACCATCTGTGCATATCGAAATTTAGACATAAACAGCGCGGAGTGTCCCATCTGTGCACGTGAACCGTTTGTAGGGAACCATTAGAGCACGTCGACATTTAGACGTGCTCAGTTGGTAGGGTCCCATATGTGCACGTGAACCGTCCGCAGGATACCATCTGTGCACCTCTACATGTCAACATGCACAGATGGGAAACTCCAAACTGTGCACGTCTCAATTAATACCATTAGTAGGGATGCGCAAGAAGCTTGCAAGCTCGGAAGGAGTCGGGCTCAACTTTTTCTGGGCGGGTTCGAATTTTATTGGGTACTCGAAGAAGTCGAGAAGACGACCTGTCCTGGGATTAGACACCAACCAGGAAATCGAAATTCAAGACGGAATTTAAAGGATTTACGGTATTCAAGGAATTCACGGGAATGAGCCAATTCCTGGAATTCAAGGAATTGATGGAATTCAACCCCAGCGGACGGAATGAACGGAACGGATACGCTACAGCGTTTCCCTATAGTATCCACATCGTATCCTCTCCGTATCATGTAAGAAAAATCATTAAAAAAGGAAGATAAACATTTAACTTGTTGAAATTCGGATTCTCCGTGAAATGTTGCGTTAGAAGGTCATGGAGTAATTGCAATAGTTTTTCTTGCAACGATAAAAACTTTAAAAAAATATAATACATATCCACAACGTGGGCTAAAGGCGACTTCAAGCATCCATAATCAAGCATCCATAATCGATACGATGAGAATACTATAAGGATACGCTGTAGCGTATCCGTTCCGTTCATTCGGTCCGCTAGGGAAGTAATACAACGAGTCCACGAAATACGCAGAATTCACGTAAATCACGAAATTTAAGTAACTCACGGAATTCAAATTATCTACCGAATCCAAGGCATTCGCCAGAGTCAACGAATTCACGGAATTCAAGGAATTCACCGAAATCAACAATTTCACGGAATCCAACGAATTTCCAGAAACTTCACGAATGCACGGAATTAGAGGAATTCACGAAATTCAAGGAATTCACGGGATTCAAGGCATTCATGATAAGGAATTCTGTGAATTCCTTGATTTTTGTGAATTCCTTGAAATCTGCGAATTATTAGAGTTACGTAATTTCATTAGATTCTGTAAATTCCGTAAACTCCTTGTATTTAGTGTATTACGTGAATTCCTTGTATTCCGCGAATTCCTTGAATTTTGTACAGTCTTTGAATTCCTTGTATTCCGCGAATTCCTTGAATTTTTTACAGTCTTTGAATTCCGTAAATTCCTTCAATCCCGTAATTTCCTCGAATATTTTGAGTTCCTTGAATTCAATGAAATCCTTAAATCCTATGAAATCAGATCACTTTTGAAATTTCCCGACTCTAACATTCCAGGGACCTTTCGGGTACCCAGACCCGTTCACAGAAAACATGATTATGCTAATATTTTGAGTATTCGATAGAGATTCTCCAAGTTCATTACATGTCATGCAGTATTCCGAGAAGCTGATAGTGATTCGCATTAAGTGATCACAGCTGTTTTAATTATTAATACCTGCCACCGACAGGCGACCTGCTAAACACCATGAAGTATCTAATTCGGAACTAATAAGTACGTATATAAACCTTCTGAAAAATATGTGTAGAAACACTTAATCAAACAATCAATCAGTCTATGAGTTTCCAAAAACTTATCATCCTACTCAAAGAACTTAACCATAACCGCAGAACCGTTAAGTACTTCTTAATCAGCATAGTTATCAGGTCATTTATCTTAGATTTATAGACATAATTGACAGTTATCAGAAAAAACCACTTAATTTTGTTTAGAACCCTGACCTTATTACTTGCAATACATTCAACTATCGGCTTTGAATTTTTAATTTCTTAATGAAGATATTAAGCGCCTAGAACGAATCGACAGATCGCAGTTCACAGCAAACGTAAATATGCTGACATGTGGGAAATCCGTAGTGATATTCTACAAGTTCTATACATGTCATGCACACTTCAGAGAAGATGATAGACATTCGCTTCAGGTGAATGAAGCGTTTTTAATTATATATAACTGCCAAAGACAGATGACCTACTAAGCAACCTTACGTATCCAATTGGCACCTCATAAGAACATATATAATAAACCACCCATCTCACGGTTGTGAGACGTGGCCATGAATGGGATTTACCGCGGTCCTACTGGGAGCCGGTGTCATTTTTGGATGGCAGCAAACACGTCTCACGACCGCGAGATAGGTGGTTATAGTCTGCAACGAATTCAATACGATGATCCAGCAAAACTCTCGTGCACCCTGAAGACACGGAGCGACCCAAGGACGACCGCCTTC
>CAKNWT010323808.1:592-12270 GCA_932066315.1 Andricus coriarius
ATTTAGAAATTTGCAATATGAATAACAGAATATAAAATAATTCCTCAGATATAGAATATAGCGTCGTTGCGTAGTAATAAAAACAAACCTGATCCGCTACGTGCTGAGCTACCTGACCGAATAATTTTCACTCTTACATCACCATTTTTGCTACTAGATCCATCATCTCGTTTTCCTGAAATATCAATTGACACGGTAATAAGACCGTCTTTCTTACTAAATCCCCCTGATAATTTATCTCCTTTGTTAAATGATCCATCAAATGATGCACTTCCGAATCTAGTTTTTGATTTTTTAGCTGATTCGCCTCCTGATTTGGTTCCTGATCCGGCAATTGTGATGCTACCTCCTTTCTTTTCTGATACTTCTGCTGATTCTTCGTCTGATTCGTTTTCTGAGTTACTTTTTCCGCTATGATGACCTATTTGGCCATTGTATTCCAATTGCATGGAATCAAAATAAATCAGAATTATTATTACCAATATTGACTTTATGCCAGTGTATAGAAATTTACCAAAAGAAGTTGAGCCGATTATGAGAGTTTGTATTTACAACAAAATTGTTGACGAAGATAAATATTGGTTTTGCTTTAAAAATCTAATTCTCTGTTATGTGCTTTTGAATAAGTAGTTCAATTATCGGAACATCATCAATTAATTAATTATTATAAATGGTTAAATTTCTTAGCGTATAAGAAATTGTATAAGATTAAGATATAGTGATCAGAATTAGCAGTAAGGCTAGCCCCTTCAAACAAAATATCAATATTTTATTCATTCAGCGGATACTATATCAAGTAATTTGTTTAGAAAATATTGCTGTACCTGAAGGTTTTCCTGCTTTTCCATGAGCATCGTAATTTCCAGCTGGACTGGCCTTAGCTGAAAAAAAAGAACAACGAGCGTCTTGTCACTGAAATTTTTTTTTTAATATATAGTTATATATTTTTAAAAAATATGGCGCTTATTTTCAAACTACACTCTACACGGTTCGTCTTGAGCTTGAAATACCGGAAATTTATCTGGTATTTATATGATCTTATAGGTAACTTCATATCGTTAAAATATTATTCGAATACTGTAATATATATTAACATAAATCCAATCGGTGCCAAAAAATGAAAAAGATTTCTAGGTAATTGAACCTTTTTTTAGAGAAATTTTAGAAATTAGAAATTTTAGAGAATTTTAGAAATTTTAGAGAAATAATGAGTAAGTTCAATTTCATTTCTATTCAAGGTATTTCAAATTAAATTTACTTATTTTAATAGATTTTTACGATTTACAAAAGAAAGATTTCAAGTGATATCAAAGGATTCAAAAGCATTTCAAGAAAATTAAAAAATTTCCAAAGATTTCAAAATATTTTGTAGAATTTCCATATATTTCTAGGGATTTCAAAAGACCCTTTTAAAATAAATTAAATTAAATTTGAAGTGATTCTTATTTAAAGGGATTTTAAGGTATTTCAAGGAATTCCACAAGATTTAAAGGATTTTACTGAATCTGTAAGGATTTCAAGAAACTTCATAGATTTCTAGGGAGTAGAACTTTTTTTTTTTTTAGAGAACTTTAATGCATTAGTTTAATTAATTTAATACTAAAGGAATTTCAAAGATTTCTGCGGAATTGAACCTTTTATTTTTTAGAGAAATTTAATAAGTAAGTTCAATTTCATTTCTATTCAATGGATTTAAAATGAAATTTACTTATTTTAATATATTTTCACAATTAACAAAAGAAAGATTTCAAGTCATATAAAGGGACTCGAAAGAATTTTAAGAGAATAACAAAATTTCAACAGATTTCAAAATATTTTGTAGAATTTCTTGTTTTAGGGATTACAAGAGACTTTTAAAATGAATTAAATCAAATTTCAAGTGATTCTTATTTTAATGAATTTTAAGGTATTGCAAGGATTTCAAGGAACTTCACAGATTTCTAGGGAGTTGAACTTTTTGTTAGAGAACTTTAATACATTAGTTTAATTTAATTTAATACTGAAGGGATTTCAAATGATTTCCAGTCATTCTAATAGATTCTTACGATTTCCAGCGACATTTTTTCAAAAGAGTTTTAAAGATTTCAAAAGAATTCTAAACAATGAAAAAATATCAAGAGAATAAAAAAATTGTTGTAGTATTTCCAAAGATTTCGAGGGATTTCTAAAAAATGTCCAGTGACTTAAACGGTTTTCGTTTTAGAGAACTTTAATGAATGAATTCTATTTAATCATATTCAAGGGATTTCAAATTCTTTACTTATTTTAATGGATTTTTACGACTGCCAAAATAAAGTTTTCAAGCGATAATCAGGGATTGAAAAAAATGACTGGAGATTTAAAAAATATTCAGGGATTTAAAAAAATATTGTAGGATTTCCAAAGATTTCAAGCGATTCAAACATTTCTAGGGATTACAAAGATTCCGAAAGATTTTAACGTCTTTCTCTTTGAAGAAATTTAATTTCAAAGATTTACAAACATTTCCGGGAATTTTAAGGGATTCTGAAAGATTTCTAGAGATTTCAAAAATTTTAAGGAATTTCTAGAGAACTTTCGAAAATAAATTAAATGAAATGGAATGGAGATTTAAAAAATGAAAAGTGATTCCAAATTTTTTGTAGGATTACCAAGGATGTCAAGGGATTTCTAAAATCTTTGGAAATTAATAAAATTTGCAAGGATTGCTAAGGATTTCTGAGGATTTCAAAGATTGTTAGGGATTTAAACTGTTTTTAGAGAACTTGAATGAATAATTTTAATTTAATTTTAATATTCAAGGGAGTTAAAATTATTTCTAGAGACCTAAATCCTACAGAATGAAACTTCAAAGGATTTCTAGTGATTCCAAAGATCTCAAGAAATTTTAAGGCATTTCAAGGAATTTTACCAGATTTAAATAATTGTATTCCATCTCCAAGGATTGCAAGCGAATTCAAAGATTTATTGAGATTTCAACTATTTTTATAGATAAATTTAATAAATACGTTTAATTTAATTTATATTGATGGAATAAAAATGATTTCTACTTATTTTATTATATTTTTACGATTACCAAACACTTCACTGGATTTTAAAGAATTTTCTATAATGAGAAACAATTATGCAAAATCAACAGAGTAAACTGTGATCGTTTTTTTTTCATTATCTTTGGACGGTTGTAAATTTTGACGTAAATATAAGAAATAAGATAATATAAAAATAAATAAATCGACTTATACTTTCCTTTAACTTGAAGATAATTACAATAATACCCAGAACTTTGTACTTTTTATTAAAATAATTTTATTTGCTTACCATGGAAGAAAATAGTAACCAGTACTATAAAACACAGAGACAGCTTCATTTTTACTTCAAAATAATTCTTAGGAGACTGTGAAATTTGAACTGCTGCTGAAGCACACAGATAGAAAACTCAAATTTTCTGCAGTTTATATACCAACTTTTTGAATCTATTATGCCATATTATGCAAAAACTATCTTGTGTGGAAAAGCCACTTATCGTGAAACTTTTATTCTACGATACAAACGAAGAATCTATATTCATAAAATATTGCCAGTATATTCTTGCCTCATCACATTAATTCTGATATAACTCACACGAAATCAATGTCCTGATACGTTTCTTCTTCTTGTGTAATGACGCACTTCCATGTGAAAAAAAATTCTTTTGTAAGCTTAGACTTATCTTACTTGATACCAAAATAAAAATGCAAGCCAAAGATAAATATAAACCATGCTTTTGTAGTAATAGCGCATTTTTTCATGTATTTATCGAGCGCGCCTGTTACAACTGGCCACGCAATTTTAAGGTGAAGTACAAAATTTTAAAGTTTTAAAAAATTAACAATTTTTTCCTATTTTCGTTTCAAAGATTTTACATTTGATAATTTTGTTCCAGTTTTTCATTTATACTAGCTTCATCAATCGCGGCGAAAAATGTAATGCCTAATTGATATTTCTAACAAAAAAAGTATTCTATTTTAGACCAAAAACAGTTGAACCCATCAACAGTTGAACAACAAAATTAATCTTTAATCAGATGCATTTTTAACCAAAAAAGATAACGTTTTACCAGAACAGAAGAATTTTTACCAAATAGTTTAATTTTTTAACCAGAAAATATGAATTTTCAACCAAACTAGAGCCTCATATGCGCTCAATAATTTTGATTTGTACACGGCTTCCCATAAATACCCTCTCACGATGCAGGACAAATAATTGTGCAACTCTAAACATTTTCATGCAACTTTGGAAAAAAACCTATAAAATGCACAGAAAAAAACAAAAGGTAAAAAGCATTTTAGGTAAAAGTACTGGGGGTAATCTCGGCATGAAAAAAACTGAAGATCGGCAAGGGTAAAATAAAAGATCACTGAATTTTCATTTTAACCTTACCGATCTTCATTTTTTTGCATGGCGAGATTACCCCCATAATTTTTACCTGCAACGTTTTTTATCATTTATTTTTTCTGTATGTCGGCGCATACAAATTTTCATATAAATACACAGTAAATGATCTCGACTCAAGAAGAGTCCAAATGTCAAGCCATTTCGAGCGCGCATAGCACTCGGATGGATGACGGTTCCCACTAAATTTTTTCGAAATTGAAATTTTCAATTTTGCATATTTTTTTGCTCAAAAATGTAGGACTATGTTTACAAATAACATTGGCACTTTCGGTTTTTCGAATTTAGCCTTTAAAAAAAGATTGGAGTAAAAAAACAAATTTGTACAAAATCCTACATTTTCTCCCAAACTTAAATATTTTTTTTTGGTTTTTTAGTTTTAATTCCGATACACATTATTCACGAGGTGTCAAAAAAGTTAAAAATTAAAGTTCCATCATCCAAAAAGTGTCAAAGCGGTCCAAAGGTGCCCCGGAAATAGTATCAATCCACTTATTCGTTCAATTTTAAGCTGGAATTAAAGATTTGTGCCAATTTAGATCTATATATTATTCAAGGTATCACTTTCAGTGAAAATAATAATCGGCCCAAATGTGCCCCGGAAATAGTACCAATCCACATATTGGTTCATTGTTAAGGTGGAATAAAAAATTTGTGCCAATTTTGAACTAAATATTATTAAAGGTATCACCTTCAGTCGAGCAGAAGGTTTGACGGGAGGGTTTCTTCGACAAATTGTCAAACTCTTAATTTCTTCATAGAAATATTTTAAATAATTCATAAAGCTTGGAAATTTGAAGAGCATAATAGAAAGAAGTCATTGGAAAGATATTATTAGTTAATTCTCTAAAAAATTCACCCTATTCGTTGAAAAATATGCAAATTTTGTTACATCCCCATCTCAATGAGAAGGTATTGGTTTTATGTGAAAAATTACTTTCGCGGATTCAATCAAATTTCGACGCTTTGAGGCCCCCTGAGGCAGAAAAAACGATTTTTACCAAGGTGTCTGTCTGTCTGTCTGTAGTCTGTAGTATCGTGTAGGCACGATAACTTTCGAAAGATTGATCAGATTGGATTGTGCTTTGGCACACTTTTTTAAGGCCTAAAAAGAAAGAACGAGTTCGTTAACCAGCCATTTTGGATAAAAATTCAAAAAGTGAGCACATTTTGAAAATTTTTGAGACCACTTTTTTCAAGATTTCCGAATTCTATGGACGGTTATTAGTAGTACTCAAAAAAATAAACAATTTATCTCATGACATTTTTCGATGAAATGAAAATTATCAGAGTTATAGCATTTTCAATATCCAAAAAAAGAAAAGAAAATTAACATTTCAAGCCGAACAAAGCACGATATGGAAAAATGTCAAGAGGCAAATAACGATTCTTTTTGAGAGCCCTACAAGATTATCATAACAGCTTTTTGAATTTTGTCGGAAAATTAAAAATTCCAATTTTGATCGCACAAAAAATAATGAAAAATTCCATTTTGCGGTCAAATTATGCAAGATACAAAAAAAAACATTAAAAGACCAAATTATGCACCCAAAAAAGATCTACAAATTTGTTCTTAATCACTTTTTGATAGGACTCTTAGTTTTTGTTTTATTGGTGAAAAACAACATTAAAAATAAAAATTTTTTATTTTTTGACAAACGATACAAGCTATAAGAAAAAATTAATAGACAGAAGTTTAGTGTGTTTGTTTTAATCGTAAAAAATAACATTAAACAAAAATTTAATGTTTTGGAAAAAGACACAAGGAAAGAAAAAAAATAATAGGCAAACTTGTTCACTCAACCAGAATGTACAAATTTGTTATTTATAATTTTTAAAAAGGGCAAGAAGCATTTTTTTCATTCGTAAAAAATAAGAATAAAAATTAAAAAATTTTATTGTTGGAAAAATGACACAAGAGACGAAAAAAATGAAGAGAAAAGTTTTTCAACCAAGATCTACAAATTTGTTATAAACTCCTGTTATAAAAATGCATCAAAAATTAAAAATTTACTTTTTGGAAAAACGACACAAGCCACAATAACTTTTTATTTAACAAAATTTTTCGCCTAAATTATATCTACAAATTTGCTTAGATTCACTTTACACTAGTATGTGTATTTTCAGTTTAAATCATTACAAAAATAACGTAGAAAATAAACAAATTAAATTTATGGAGAAATGACAAAAGCTGCAATAAAATGTATAATAACAACATTTTTTGTATACGATGCACACTTTTTTATAATTATAAAAACAAGACAATGGAAATACGTATGTTTCAATACCAATGCATATTATGAATTGTGATAAGATAAATTGATTGAAATGATAGATTTTTCAGGGTAGCTGAGAATAAATATTAGTGCAAAATAAGGAGTAAATATTGAAGTAATCATAAAACATAAAATTTGTACATTATTTTGCAAAATCTGAATAAGCAGTACCAGCTGGAGATACAGAAATAAATATGATATACATACGATATAAAAGTGTTGAACATAATGTAGAAAAGTTCTGATTTTGGACAAAATCGAGTGCGAAGCTCGAGATCCGTGATAAGAATGTGCTCGTAAAAGCCAATGATGCTTTAACAAAAGAGAATTCACAATCACCAAATTACAGTTGTCGATGATTTGACCTTTAATTTTAAAAGGTTTGGGCGTAAATGTGGGGAAAATACAAAGACCGAGCGCGTAGCGCGATGTAAATACATCATCGAGCGCGAAGCGCGACTGAAATATATTATAGAGCGCGAAGCGCGAGAACCAACATTCGCGCGCCTAGCGCGGGATGAGAATGTGTCCGCGCAGCGGGCAGATTTTTTTTTTGTTATGAAAGTTATTAAATAATTAGTAATTCTTATAAATTTAGAAAACAACATAGGACAGAACAATATGTTTATGAAAACTGTCAAAATAATTAATCATTATTATATATTTGGAAAGTAGTGTAGAAAAGATTTATTGGAAATGCATTCTTTCTTGACACCCTCAACTAATTTATCCTGTTAGTTGAAAAAAAGGCAAAGGTCTTAATTTGTTTAGGAAAATTATTTTAAAAATTAATAGTTCTTGGAAATTTGTAAAGCATCATAAAAAAGTAATCGTAAAGATATTTTTAGTTAATTCTATACACAAATTTAGCCTATTTGTTGAAAAATATCTAAAACTCTATTCGTGGAAAAATGGCCAAACTCTGAAGTTGTTTATGAAAATTGTTTAAATAATTAATAGTTCTTGGGAATATACCTAGCATAGAAAAAAGGCACCGCAAAGATATTCTTAGTTGACTCCGTTTTCTTTATAGATAAGTGAGCCAAGGGTAAACACATTTTTTAAATTTTCTAAACTTCTTTAAATTCCGAAAAGAATTCAAATTTTAATGTTTTCTAATAAAAATAGCACAGATAAATTCATATTTTTAATTATTTCATATTTCAATATTAGTTACAATCAGAAGGACGTTATATTTTTTGAAAATGTAACTTTAAGTTGAATAAAATAAAATTTTAAACGTTCATAATTTTGTATTGTTATTTAAAATTATAAGGATGTAATCGTCTTTGGAAATGTAAGTGAAAGTAAAATGAAACTAATTTGTAAATTTTCATAATTTGTATTGTTTATTATTCTAATAAAAAAATTCTTTTCGTAAAAAGTAAGGCTGCATAATTTAAGAAAGAAACATTAAGAAATAAGCCATAATATTAATTAAAATTGTAATTTTGTCTTTAAAAATAATTAGCCCAGAATGAAATAATATTTTCAATTGCGTAATATTTCAAAAATAGTTTAAATTTGAAAGACGTCGTAGCCGTCGAAAATGTAACTAAAATAGAAATAAAATGAATTTCTCAATATTCATAAATTTGATGCTATATAATTTTGAAAAGAAATATTAATAAATGAGCCAAAATATTAATTTTTTTATAAAATAATTAGCCCAAGATGAAATAAGTTTTAATTGCTTAAGATTTAAAAAATAGTTTAAATTTGAAAAAAGTCATAGACGTCGAAAATGTAAATAAAATAAAAATAAAATGAATTGCTAAATTTTCATAATTTTCCATTATTTATAATAATAATAAGAAAAGTTTCAACCTGAAGTTGAAATTGTAAACTTTTTTTAATTTGCTTGAAAGCTATCTAAATTTTGAAAAAATTAAAAAAAAACACAGAATGAATTCATTAAAATGTTTTAATATTACATCACAGTAAAAATTAGGGAAAAATATATTGCATGTGAAAAATTATTGCAGACAATTTAAAAAAAGCATAATATCATTTTATTGAAGAGATTATTAAAGTACTGGAAGCAGTTAGCAAAAAGAAAAAAGACTGAAATTGATGAAAAGAAAAGTTTTTACCGTTATTACATTTTGTACTGGCTTTTTAATTCTTATGAGATATATTGTGCATATATTTTCTTATAAAAATGAATTTGTTTGAAAAATATTTTTAGATAATAATGTAAAAAAATTGAGCCTATTCGTCAAAAAATATCACTCTATTGAAAAGTAGACATACTCATACCAATTTTCAAAGACAGGAATAGATGCATTTTTAAAAAACACTTGAATTTTGAAGACACAAAGATGACTTATCTACAAGACCTTTGAATTTTCATTCCAAAAATATAAACTTTCAACGAAATAGCTCATTTACAAACAAATAGTGGAATTTTCAACTAAGTGACAAATCTTGAACAACAAAAAATTAATTTTTTACAAACTAATTAAATTTTAAACCAAGTAGTTGATTTTGCAACGAAAAAAAAAGAATTCTCAACAAAACATACAATAGTTGGTATTTCAAATAAAACAGATTTTATAATTTGAAATAAAAAAATATTGAAATTAACCAAAAAAGACGAATTTTCAACAAAATAGTTGAATCCTCCACAACAAAAGGTTAATCTTTAACCAGTTGAAGTTTTAACCAAAAAATATTACATTTTTACCAAAAAGAGATTAATTTTCTACAAAATAATTAAAATTTAATGCGAAAATATGAATTTTTAACGAAAAAAATTAATTCTTAACAACAAATCTAACAGTTGTTATTTCAATAAAAAATAATTTTAATTTTAAATCAAAAACAGTTGAATTCATTAAAAAAAGACGAATTTTCAACAAAATAGTTGACTCCTCAAACAAAACAGAATAATTTTTGACCAAAAATATAAATTTTCAACCAAGAAGATTAATTTCATGCAAATAAGACGAATTTTCAACAAAATAGTTTAATTTTTGATGAAAGAGATGAATTTTCAAAAAAAAAAAATAAATTCACAACGAAAAATGCATCCATTGATATTTCAATTGAAAAAGTTTGTGATTTTTAAACAAAAAGAGTTGAATTCATCCATAAAGACGAATTTTCAATAAAATACGTGAGTTCTGAACCAAAACATATTAATTTACAACCAGGCAGTCGCATTTTTACCCAAAAAAAGATTTTTCAGACCTACAATTATGAAAAATATACCAAAATTAAAATAATTCTCTTAAAATCTCCTAAAAATGTTAAAAAAATTGAAAATATTTTTAAATTTTCTCCAAAAATTAATTTCTCAAAATAATTTTTTTTTCTTTTTATAATTCTTCAGAAAAGATTTTTATTTTTGTGAAAACTTTCAATTTTTCCATTCTTTAAATCTTTTCAAATTTTGAATTATTTTGTAATCTTTTTCAAACTTCTAAGACTTCTAAATATGTCATAAAATTATTAAAAATGTCCTTTTTATAAATTCTACAAAATAACGAAAAATTTCCTAAAAACATTCCTGATTTTTTTTTACAATTTCGGAAATTTGAGAAAATATTCTTAAATCTTATTCAATTTTCGCTTTAAATAATTTCTTTAGACAAAAAATAATTTAAGTTTTTCCTAAGAACCTCAAGAACAGTTTCTTATTATCATGAAACCGTTCCAAATCTTTGAAAAGCTTAAAAATTGTATTTCGCAATCTTCAAGAATCTACGATTTTTTTCATTTTTTGAAACCATTACAAGTACAAAACTATTTATGAATATTTTCAAACTTTTAAATATCTCTAAAACTTACGTGTAATTTTTCTAGTATTTTGTAATGCTTTCCAATTTTCTCCTAGAAATCATTTTTGAAAATAAACCAAGAATCTAACGATAAAATTTGGACAACCACCACAAAATTCTCCTATTGCAATTCCTAAAAACAAAATAAAAATTTGTTTCTTCAGACGAAAATAAAAAAGAGGAAAGAAAAATGAGAAGGCAACCAACCAAATCCCCTTCCTTCTCTTTTTTATTTCTTTCGTCTTTTTTATTTGTATTACTATCAAATCACAATAAAAAAGCATGGATAATATTCACCAACGTTTCGATGCTCACACAGCATCCTTATCAAGGTAAGAAAACTTAGAACAGGTGGGAACAGCAACAAATATACGATGCTATCTCCTGGATACCTGAAAACTAAGTGTGGGTAAAAATCCAAAAAAAAATTGGTTGAAGTGCAGCTTTGAAAAAAAATATTTATTTGGGAGCTGGAAGTGTTTTTTTTTCATGAAAAGTGGGAGGAACGTTTTTTAATGATTACCTCTTTATTTTTTATGTAATTTTATTTTACCGGTGCAGTAAATAAGTCTATAAGGCCGGTTTTTGGGTCATCTACCGATTGGTCTTAAAAGTGTTTTATTTTATTCATCTATCTAGGTCTCATAACCCCTTAAAAGGATTTTCCCTGAAAGTGATTTGATTTCAAGAAATAGGCATTTTTGAGTTCGTATTTTACATGGGTTATCGCACTTTCGTTCAAATCATGCTGGATTTCCTATTGTTAGTATTGCTCGCGCAAGGTCGTACTTTGTCAAAAACTGCGCACATATATGCTTTACAACATATGTTGAAGCCATCATTTTTCTCGAGGTACTTATCCTTTAAAATAAGGCTTATTTTTATACTCTATTAGGTATGTGACCATGAAAAGAGGACAGATGTTCTGCTTTATCAGATTTATTAGCAATAATTTCTATAAAATGATCGCAACAAACTTGATGTTTTGAATTAATGACGGACTGGCGTGGGCTAGCGAAGGAACCATGCTCGGTCATGTCAAAGTCGCTAAATACCTATCACCGATTGAGTTCGGCATACAAGTCCCCGAGTATATCCATTGGACCACTCCCTTGGTGTCCAAAAAAAGGTTTTGGTTGTTGGTGAAAATTAGCACAGATGTAACCTCCGGAAGCTACGACCACGATCGTTCACCGAACGATCGATCCCG
>CAKNWT010323813.1:0-10991 GCA_932066315.1 Andricus coriarius
TTTCATCTCTCTATAATCTATAATATGCGGATATATTAATAAATAGCGATAGATTCAAGACTCGAAGCAAAATCAGCATATTTTTGAAGCAGTCTGTTCCTAAAACTATTCGTTAAGACTATTTTTTGGGGGATTTTACATAATGTGCACTTAGATCATTTGATCAATACCAAAATTATCGAACATTCACTTTATTTATTTATTGTACAAAATGTTAATATTTTCGAGAATATTTTTCAAAGACTCCCAAAAAATATGTGCTTGGTTTAGAAGTATCCCTGTACCACTGGTGTTTAGACAAATAACGCGCAGTTTTTTCTTGTAACACAACTAAATTAACGGTTCACTATAATTATTTATTCTTATATGACAGAAAATACAATTAACAAATCGCGATTGTTTGAGAATTATTGGACATTTATGACAAAGCGTCACTTGACCCATCCTGCAACACGACATGAGACAAAAGACAGATTTCTGAAACCGACGCAAGATCGCGACACTTCTGTTACCAGAAATATTAACCAGAATTATTTTAACCAGAAAAAATCAACCAGAGTTAATTAACTAGAATTTTCTATTCATACACCGAAAAAACGATATTCTAATATTAAGAGAGTCATATTCTTACAGGCATATTTTTAGTAATATTTTTGATTAAGTAAGCGAAATTCTTACTTTAAGAGTATCTTCTAACTAAAGGAAGAAAGAAGAAATGCGTAAAGCAAAATGCGACTTGCTCTGTTCAATCATTTCTTTTAATGTTTCGTGCCACGTGCTTTTCAATCAGTTTCCATTTTCGATTGTTTTACCCACGTAAGTAGTATAAGGAGGCCAAACTCTATACTTTCAAATGTGCAATAAGTGAAAAGCTCGAAGAAATGCAACCAATTCTAAGAATATTATGTTGACGTCACATTTCAACAAAGAAGTAAGATAGTCAGGTTAAATATGGTCGTGCAATTTCTTATTTATTCATATTTTTTCGGGTTTAGTTAAATGTTTTCTTGTTGTTGGAATTTTGGGCATTGAGTGTTTCGCTTTGAAGAAAAGTGGTAAGTACAAATAATTAGGGGTCATTCACAAAATACGTGATACGTTCAGGGGTGGGTGGGGGTCTATCAAAGTATCATTCTCCATGTTAACAACAATGGAAAAAGCATCACGCAAGGGGGGGGGGGGGAGTTTTAAAAGTTCGTGAAAAATGTATCACGTTTTTTATGAATGGCTCCTTAAATATTTCATCAAAATGTGTCAAAATGTTGTTAGTATAGTCTTATACTTAGTGGGAAATTCTTAAAATTAGAAAAGAATATATATTCTTAAGGTAAGAGGGCCTCCATCGTACATTAAGAATATATTCGTGGCGCCTATTTAGGTTGAAAATATTCATAAACTTAGTGGAAAATTATTAAAATTAGAATATCGTTTTTTCGGTGTATTAACCATAATTTCGGATTAAACTAACGAGAAATTTTTTAACCAGACACGTCTTGTAACTTTAACTAGAACTTTTTTTTTGAGCGTACTATAATATAAACTACACTACGCTTATACTCTATAATATATATGACTACATATATATGTTCCTTTATAGGAACGGCCTACATATAGTAGTTATATATGTGGTAGCGTATAGGATTCTGAATATGGACATAATGTCGCATTATGTCTATAGAATATATATATATATATATATATATATATATATATCCTATAGACATGATTCCTACTGAAAATGTCTATAGAAATTTTCAGTAGGAATCACATGCGATATCCCGAATATTCTATTGCTATAAAGGGATAATATTTTAAGGAGTAAGGTATATTAGGAAGTAGTTTTGAAAACAATTTGATTAAAAAAAAGAGAAACATTTTATTGAAAAATGTAATATTGTTATGATGATAATAATGGTTTCAGTTTTACAGTTCTCCCTTAAGATGAAGCACCTGCAATTAGGCTCATTCAACATCTTTTTAAAGGAGGGGGTGATCACTAAGCACTGCGAGCATACTATAAAATAAAAATCTCATTTGGGGAGTAAACTCATTCATGGCTTAAATATAAATGTGGATATTAATAAATAATAAAAAGAAAAAAAACAGATTAGTAAGATTCGGTATAAACGTGCGTTTCATTTTTATAAAGGTATATCATTCATAAAATACATATATCGGGTTCATTTGAGAAAGGATTAACATAAATATATAGTAGACATAAAAGAAGAACAGAACATGAAAAGCTAAAATAAAAATTGTATCATGAACTTTCCCGGGCTGAATTTCAACAATAAAACTTTTACTAATTCTTACGATAATTTCGATTTACAAACAGAGAGTTCAGGGGCAAGTGTGAGATAGAGACGTACTTTACGTTTAATCTTTAAGTAAGCTTACGAGAAAAAGTGCAATATTGTTCTAGGACATAATTTATTTCCCGCTATAGAATGTAAATCAAGTATAGGTAAAAAGCTTTATTTAAAATTTATATCAAAACCCTTAACATTGTAAAATTCACTATATAGTCGTCCAGTATGACATTTCTTATTAACCATTCATTGAGTATGTACCTAAATCACAGTTTGTGCTACTAATTGTTGCTTACATTGTATAATGTCATCGTTTTTAAATGCTTGCGCGCATATTTATTGCAGATTACAGTCTAATTAACAAAAAAATATATATTTAATATTTATATAATCATATATATATATACTGTATACGTATAAAATATCTATAACATTAACGTACTTGTATTTACTACTCGTCATGGTTTCAATTGTCAGATTTGTGGCAGCAACATATTCATTTTTTTTTACACAATTACAAATTCGCAGTTATTATATTATATATAATGTATGGGAACAAAATGTAACTTTTTTACAGAGATGTTGTACTGGATAGTGATAAAAAGAATTAATTTAATAAATATTAGCTTACGCTAAAGCTTATTTGCCACTACAACGAAAACTTGTCGCGAAAAGTATATTAAGTACAAGAAGGATACCTTTTTTTGTTCTCTCTATACAGGCTTTTCCCACTCAAACGTAATTAATTTAGTTTCAAAACTGTATATAGGGTGGTCCAAAAGGTTTGTTTTCTCAAAGAACGCTCCCACGCAAATTGTTCTTATGTCTACTAAGATGAAGCCTAGTTTTTTAATTCAAAAAAAAAAAAAATATAATATATTAATGTAAAAAAATTTAAACTTTTCAGGTTTGTAATACTGAGGTAATACTGAAACTGGAAAAGAAGGTTACTTATTAATTACATTACAAGATGTGGAGTCGACGTGCAGTGTCGGTAAACACAATTTTTTCCACACAAGAGTATTTGAAAATGTGACATTACACAATAATATCCGTCTCCCGTTAAAAAAATTTTAATTAGAATTTGTGAAGCCTCATTGAGAACAAAATGCAGCCATTTTTGGACCAGCCTAAGGTACAGATAGCATTTACTAGTATATGTAGTCTCTATTTACAATAGCTCAGCATTTATAGACCTAAATAAAAAATGCTATACAAACTATAATCTCTCCGTTCTGCTGTGCAAAACCGCTTCTAATAAGGATGTTGTAAAGTGAAGTATAAATAGCAATTTATATATAATCCACGGAATAATAAATATTTCAGATATACGTATATTGTACATGTATGTATATGATGACTATATTTAATGAAATGATTTAAATTTACATATCGACTAAATGATCCAGATATTTTGCTGAATCGTTTGGTGACACTTTTTTAAACATCCTGCGGGCGGGTACCTTTCAGTTGAAGTTCGTTAATTAAGGTCAAGTCATGCTTACCCGATTTCCAACTTACTGACATTTTTTTTCAAACAACTCACGTCTACACAAAATGAGATATCAAGTCGAAAATTTGGCAAATTAAATGAAAGGTACTGAGGAACGTTTGCATAGTCCAACATTTTTATAATTTATTCATGGATTTTCGAACATTTTCTTTGTTTCGTTTGTGGGCATGTGAATTATTTTTTTTTTAAGTCGGTAAAATAGGAATTGGTGCTAAGTACGATATGACCTTCAGCCCCGCTGTGTTCCGTTGAAGTATAATTTCCTTGTTTTTTGTGGTACAAACGAGATGCATATTATGGGAGAGAGAGAGAGAGAGAGAGAGAGAGAGAGAGAAAGAGCGGATTAGCACAACAGTGAAGTTAGCTGGCGAGCACAGCTCACCTCTCACATGCGGAGAACCGTTGGTCTGGCAGAGAGGATTTTGCGTGCGCGCGCACGTATGCCGCAGGTCTATCCGGGGGTTCTCCGCATGTGAGAGCTGAGCTGTGCCCGCCAGTTAACTTCACAGTTGTGCTAATCCGTTCTCTGGAACAAGACCGCAGGCAGGACGGGGGTTTGCCTTCCCCAACCTTCTGAAATTCTGGAAACATATACATAATAGATATATACTTTTATCAGTGTACGCCAGTATACGGCTTGAAATTCGCTCCCGAAAATTTTTTCTGACTACGGCCTTGCTCTAGACTCATATTAGTCTAATTTATGGTTTGGATTAAAAGTTGAAATTGAACAAAAGATAGCAAAAATATTAGCTAATAAACAAAAAAATTATTTCGCGCAGTACTAATAATATTTTTGGACATATACACCGCACATGTAAATTGACTATGCAATTTATTTCAAGAAATCGTAAAAAAAAGAAACTTAAAAATATTTCACTTTACTTTGTCCTTAAAGAGCTGTAACAGCATAAATATATTTATATTTGCAGCATAATTATATTATAAAAAATACAAAAATCTATTATAGGCAAATTGTGTAATTCGATCATCTAATGACCCATTACGACACTGTATCAACAAAAATTGCTCGGTCGAGGCTTCCTAGGGGGGGGGGGGGGGCAAAATAAAAACTAGTTGGACGGATTACAAGTGGTGGCAACAGTGGGTACAAGTTGTGGCTGTGTTCGCCCCGTTGACATATCCGCAGACGAGCTGTTACTATTCGTATTGCTACTATTACCAATCGTATTGGAATTGTTGGAATTGGCAACATTTGGCTTTTGCGCAACATGTGTTTGGTAATGTTTGGCTAAATGAGCCTTTTGTCGAAAGCTTTTACCACACAGAGAACACGCAAAAGGTTTCTCTCCTGTGTGTGTCCTGATGTGTACATTAACGCTATACTTATCTTTAAAACCTTTACTACAGATACTGCAATAATGAAGAGATCTTTCCTTCCGTTGTACACTACTGGGTGAACCACCAGATCCTGTAGATTGTTGCTGACTGGAACTAGTATTGCTACTAGTACTATTACCACTACTGCTACTCAAGAGTGAAGAGACATTGCTGTTGGTTCCACTTGGGCTACTAGAATTATTATTTTTACGCCTGCAATATTTCTTTCCGGATTTCGTTGTTGAATTACCACTACTACCACCACCACCACCACCTGGAAGGATTCTCGTGTTCGCTATCTGATTTGACGTTACTTGTTGTTGCTGGTCAATTTCTGTCTGGGTAACAGCTTGTTGAAGCATTTCCTGTTGAGCAAGACTACTAGCTGTTACCACTGTTACTGTACCAACTTGTCCCAAGTCAGCAGGTAAAGTGATAGTACCTAGACTACCACTACTTGGATCTAACGTATACATCACTGTTGTTGTAGCGGAGACATTGCAAACCGGTTCTAAACTGCAGTATGATTCAACAACCTCATTCGCAATACTTTTTAATTTTTCATAGTCGCCCGGTCTGTAAGTTGGTGCATCCAGTTGTGAAAGTATGAGATCCTCATCCGTACAAGTATTTATCATCTCATCTTCCGATTGTTGGGATTCCTGTTGATGATGTTGTTCCTGTTGCTGTTGGTGATGATCTGTAATGATTTGCAGTGCATTACTGGCATTACTGGTAGCGGTTAATGACATTGTGGAATTAGCCTGAGATGAGGATGAAACCACTTGTGTAGAACCTGTATACAATTTTCCTTGCAAAGCACTTCTGAGCAAGCTTTCAGCAGAATCTGCACTTGAGACATTTGCGGAAGAAACTGCTACCTGCTGCTGTACTTCATTCAAGTGATTTTGATCGGACAGCTTCCAGTCATTATTATTGTCACCTAAACCATTAGTTTGTGATCGACCACCAGTGACACCGCCACACATATCTTTGCTTTCTACAAAGCCACTGTCCTCGGCAGAATACTGAGACGGTGTAGCCGAAATCGTGTGAAATCGTTCTGAATTTATAGAGCCATCTAATCCACTTCTATCATGCTCTGGTTGTTGTTGTCGTTCCGGTACCGATGCTGGTTCTAAGTTGAGAATTGCATCGAGGTCGAGGTTTGGTCTTAATGACCATGAATCTGAGACTGCTGGAACAGGACTCTTGCAACAATCTAAAGCATCCATGGAATCTGTTTCATTGTTTAGTACAGTGAGAGTGTAAATAGCCCCATCCGTATTTTGTCTATCATTATTTGCACTGCAAGGTCTTATTAAAACAGAGTCACTGACAGGATTCACGTCTATGGTATCGGTGCTTTGTCCGGAAAGCGACTGATGATGACTGTTTGTATGAGCAGACCAGCAATATTTGTTCAAATCTTCAAGAAGTATATTACATGCTGATTCTTTGTTGTCATCATCCACTGCAGCAGTACTCCAATAATCACAATCTGATTGATCCATCGAGATTTGGTCGTTTTGAATGTTGCCACAGTCGTGATTTCTAACCTGATGATGATGGTGGTGGTGGTGGTGGTGATGGTGACTCAAGGAACTAGTAATAGTGGAAACTGGTGGTAAGGCTGTCAAAGTATTATTGTTGGTTTCTTTGATGAACGATGTGCCATGAAGTTCACGTTGATCATGATCCTCTCCTATATTTAGTTGACGATCGTGCAAGAAATCCATGGTTCTACAGGTGCTGGTGGTGGTGGTGGTGGTTCGATGTAAAAGACTTTCTTCATCAGAAATTCCATCCACAGAGGCACAGTGCTGCGATGGAGGTGGTGAAACAACAAAATCAAAAAAGTCTGTCTTCTCAAGATCCTCATTGCCTCCACCAGGAGCAAAGGCCTCGGTCAAATCCATTTCTCTGTCTGAGACTTATTGTTTCTGTATAACAAGATTCTCTTCTATATTTCTCTTCCGTATTATAAGAGTGAAAAACAAGTACTTTTTGTAGATTCAATAGACAGAAGTTGCATACACATACAATTCTTGTTATTATGAGTACATTAATCCTCTTCTATCGCATCTAGGAACCTTATTTAGAAGACCTGCGAACACAGAAAATAGATTTTATGTAAATATACTCGGATATACCGCGGACCTGTTGGGAGCCATCAGTTTCATTTTCATAGATGGCAGTAACTCCCAGTGGGACCCTGGCGTGGTATTTAAACCTGTTTTTTTAAATTATATATAGTAATTGGGAATATCCTCCAACTATTTTAACTGCGCATGTGCCGAAAAGCACGGGCCTATTTGAAAGCAATAAATACTATGAATAATCATGCAGTTAAGTATTAACAAAAATTTTTCATTCTTTTGAAAAACCAATTAATTTGAATGACAGAAAAACCAACTTCCTAAAAAAATGTAATATTAACGTAGTATTGCAAGTGTATATTATATAATTTTAAATAGAATCGCGCTTTTTTGGTACATGCGCAGTTGAAAACGTCGGATTTTCAACATAACCTTAAAAACTGTCATATTTCATGTGCACTATCTTTCTTTCAAGAATGACTGTTGTCTATAATTTTAGTTTCTTCATTACATTTTTTCAAGTGCAACATTATTTAATCTGAATGAAAAAGTCAAATATGCATCATTAACTTGTAAAATCCGCGAAGTGAGTCAAGGCAGAAGTGAGAAAAAAGAGCTCTAAACCGTTTCAATCCACACTTTGGTTTCATTTCGAAACCATTTATCATTTTGGGTTCCTTTTCGGCAAGAGAGGTTCCTTCTTGTTGCAGCTCCTTTGGAGCCTAAAATTGGTTCTAATAGAAACCCCAGATTTTTCTGTAAACTAGTAATCTGTCAGTCAGTGTGGTGGTGCTTGAAACTAATAATCCGTCAGTAGTTGACACCGTTCGGTGAAGGGCTATCTAACGCTGACACTTTTCAAGGGGCGTTATAGGCTCATAACATGGTGGTTTAGAATAAAAATAATTTTTTCCACAACAAACTGATATACTGATGAATTTATTTAAATATATTTTATGCATTGTTTTACAAGAAAAAAAATTTTAAAATCGAAGTGTTTGAGGACCTTACAAAATTAATTCTGAGAATGTGTAAAGAAAAAAAGACATAAAAATCCTGAAAGGGAAAGCGCATGTAAAGGATTCTGAACAGTAAATTTCTAGTTTCGACCACTGTGCACTGTGCAGTGCCCGACAAACCATACGTGGAATGCTCGAAATCATTAATTTCTTAAACCATGAATTACCCTAACGATCGTCTTGGCAATTAAATATGTTATACTAGGCAAATCGATAATTCTTTTTAGTCAAACATGGTAGCAGTATCTCAAGATCATTTCATAAAAAAATCCGAAAACTATTTGAAAATTTTGTTTCATCTGTTTTTTTTTCAACACAAAATTCTATAATTTATTTTTAGCATTTTCCCATTGAGTCCCATAACATATGTGAAGCTTGCCGCCCGAGTATGCCACGTATATTACCTCTCTAGTTTTTACATGATTTGACGTGTATTACGTCCGAATGGAAACTTTCAGTGCGCATGCGTCAATGTCGAAAAATACCTCACATAACCTATTTTTCTTGTCGTGAGTCGTAGTCGTCGTGTTCGCTTTTCAACTTTTCATTGTAGTAAATTGTAAAACGATGTGTCGAGGGGGTAGACCTAAAGGAAAAATGTGGGACCAATTATCCTATAAACTCATAAATCTGATCACAGGAAATACACTTTGCGAAAGTTTTTTGTCCTTCTTTCTTCCGCTCAAAAAACATATCCTTCCATGGGATTACATTATGATATTGGGCTTTCCTTCCCAGCCTAGGCATAATTATTATTTTCAATTACTATAACGAAATCAACAAAATTATCAATAATTATTATGTTTCAAGAGTGAGGTTATGTACTTGTCACACTGATAACACTGATTTTACAAGTCGGCCATCTTGAAAACGAAACTTACAGGAGTTTTCTACGGTTTTCGACGTATATCACGTCAAAAGCGTATTATGCGTAGAAAATACTCGAGTTACGCGTAACTGGCCAATCCTGGAAGTTGGTGATTCGAGGCGAGTGTAAAGTTTGCCGCCCGAGTTAAGCTAGGGTGACAATAACGAGAGTCGAGAGAATCACCCAGGCACACGCGTCCCATATACTATTTGTTAAAACTGGGCGTGAGAAGTTTGATTCTAGAAATATGAGTCAATTCTTTACGGGTTCCAGGGCGGGACGGGTCCTGACAAGTTTTCCCTAAGTAGGGAAGTGATCTGCAAAAGCGTTACACGCCATGTATGGCCCTTGCCAGCTACCCGACCTGGGCCACACCAGAAGTAGGGAAAACTGGTCAGTGCCTTGTGTGACCCACATTTAGATTTCTGTACGGCTAAGTGCGATGCCGGTTCTATGTACTCGAACAATTTTTAGGATAGTTAGCAGAGCTTTTAAAAATAATTTTAGTTTCTTGAGGTTTATAAAAATGAGATCTTGTCCTAAATTTCCTAGAGAAACTGAAAATAATTAAATATAACTATGAGATTTACCAAGTTTTTAAACATACTGTAGATCCTGTAACTACTAGGAATCCCGGACAAATAGGTCGGATCTACTCAGCTATGACACATGACTTTCAAGAAAGATCCCCGTCCTTTACCTGAGTCGAAGTGCCTCAAAGAGTTGCTTCTTAGCCAGCAGAGAAAAATGGTGCATATTTTATGCAACAAATGTCCGTTATGGGCTTATCGAGGAATTCGGACTTGAGAGGTCCAGGAGGGGTTTGGGTGACGGAGCCCCCCGTAGAGAAAAAAGAAAGAACTGACAAGAAAAAAAACATTGCTGCTTCACACAACTGGAGCGGTAACGATTTAAGGCCATCATTTTTCTCCATTTCGGCGCAACACTTGAACCTTTGCTTTGACAGCTTTGACAAACAAACGTTTCTCACAGACGTGAAATTGAACTTTTACGTCCATACCCAGATAACAATCGTGCGACCATGCGACTCATAATATACGCATATCGCCTTCACCCTGCCGGATTGAGTGACGGTTAAATGAGTGCATGCACAATGTGTCTCATATTGCCGTCACAAGTGCGAGTATCATTTGAGCATATTAAATAGACAAACTCCAGTGGGCACGAAACCACTAACGTCCGAAGGATATCCTGGTCAGTCCAAACGACGTCTCTGAGACCTTTAATGTCGTTAAGATGTCATATAAAAACGTCTTAAATGCATATAACGTTCTCCGGACATCTTTCGTACTTTTATCACCTTATAGGTAGGTATAATTTCAAATTTAATATTGAATCTTTTAAACCTTATTATATTATAATAAATTACTTATATTATGCTATTTTTAATAATCACAAAGTCAACAAAAGAAAAATATATATTTGAATTGCGAGCCATTTCATTTTCCCTCTCTTTCCATCTTTGCGGTGTCTTTTCTGTTTTTCTGACAAGGAAGAAGTGATTGCGTGCCTGCAGTTTTAAAATCGGAGATATACAGGGTGTCCCAGACTCAAGTGTCCGGACTTATATGGCTGTATAAACATTTAAAAAATAAATCTAAAATTCCTTTTCCAAAAATCAGTTGAAGTTTTAGTTTTTGAGTTATTAAATATTTAAGCTGGACCAATCAGGAGCGCGGTATAAACAGCCGTGCGTACGTAAACGGTAGTCCAACGAAGTGTAGTGACTGCTGTTCTCCCCTCGCTCAACAACACTGCGCTAGACTCACGCTCACGTACGCGCGACTGTTTATACCATGCTCCTGATTGGTCCAGCTTAAT
>CAKNWT010323819.1:0-11673 GCA_932066315.1 Andricus coriarius
AATTATTAAATGTATGTAATAAATACTTACTGCATCGAATTATAATCAATCCCTTCAATTTGAGTACCATCACAGCCTAGAAATATAAAGGCCAAATCGCCGGACAAATGAGCCACGCCAATAATAATATTCCAAACAAGTAACATTCCTGCACCAGGCTTGTATTTATTGATTACCATTCCTGATACCAAAAAGCCAATCACCATACCTGTTATACTTATAGGTCCTGTAAATAATAAAAATATCACAATTTTTTTTTAACTAGGAAAGGAACCCCAGGGGGGTTTATTTTTTTTTTGTCTCAATATTCTTTTAATGTTTCAACCCTAATGATTGCCCTACCGGACCGCATGACCATACACGGAGAAAAATAGATGGTCAAAGTTAGAGGGTCAAAATTTAGAGAGCCAGTCCGTTCTTTTAGATATTCTAAAAAGCCATCCAAATTTTGTTTGACATAGTCATAGAGGCTCTCATTTTATGAACAGTCTGACTGTTATAAGAAGGCCAGACTCACTATCAGGGATAAGCAAGGTATCCCTTCGGGATGGTCAATACGATCATCTTGCTTTCACTCATTTCGACCATCCACGGAAGAGCAAATGATCCATCACGGAGAGCCGACCTGATTAGTTATTGTTGGCGTGTTTATTTAAAATGATTAAATGTGTAAGTCAAATTTTCACAACAAATAATCAATGTAAAGTGTGAGCAAAGATTTATTTTTAATAACTTTACTCTTATTATTTGCTGTAGGCAATTGCTTTTCACATGTCATCATTTCAAATAAGCTTTTCGATATTTCTAACATTCGTGGAGAGTGAAGTGCATAAGAATTTTCAACGTCAAATTTGATGCTTCCAAGAGATTAAGGATAAAGGCGTGACTGAACGTTCAGCTATCAATTTGTTGTCACCGTGTCGTTTCAAACTGAAAACGTGCAAAAAATTTCAGCATTCATTGATGATGCAGAAAGTAACGAGATGTGGAATATTGGTTTCTGAATTCACTTCAATGTTTGAAATCTTACAATTCAGTAAGACACCGTACCTTGTCCTTAGCCTCTCGTGCTCCAAAACATATATTGTCAATGTGCACTGTTTTTGCATATCAAATTATGTCGCATACACCTCACTCTCCACGAAGAATAAAAAATGCTTTCAGAATTCATGTATTTCATATAAATTTTCAGGTTTTATAGATTCCACTTAATTTTATAATTTCCAGTCTCTTATAAGAGAGAGAGACTGGAATAAGTAGGAAAAGGACAACTAATATAGAAAATCTAGGATAATCAAATCGACCCCCTAAGATGACCATGTCGCTTGTCCGAGAAGATCAAGTCGACTATCTGATATGACCAAATCGACCCTATATGATGAGCGATTCGACCCTTTATAATGACCAATTCTGCCCTCTGTGGTGATCGGTTCGACTTTCTATAACGCTTGAGTCGAACGTTCGAGATGACCAAGTCGTCACGATGAGATGATCGATTTGAACCTCTTGTCTTAACCTTCTAGAGATAGTCGCTTTAGCCATCTTCAAAGGCTGTCCTATAGTTGATCCTGCAATATAGTCTGTCTGCACATCTGGATGGCCCAACTGACCTTTCATTTCTCTGCGTGTAGTGACCGTTTTGCCCATTGGGCCCGCTAAGGCATATTTTCATAATTTTTCACATTTGTTTACAATTTCAGATAGAACTCAATACTCTTTTTTTTTTATTTGTTTACACATTTTTATTAAGTTATTTGCATTTATTGATGTGTTAAAAAATTACAAATTAAAAGCTGTGTGCGGCGACCCTGCACAATATTGCACGTCGGGTTGCCGCATACAGCTTTTACTTTTTAATTTTTTTACACATGAATAAATACGAAGACAAAAATATAAATGTGCACGAAAATTAAATTGTAAATCTTCTTTTAAACCTAATGTTTTTTCTTTAAAACAACCGATTTTCACTGGGAATTTTAATATAACCTAAAATTGTTACAAAATTGTAAATCTTCTTCAAAATCTATAGCGATTTTTGGTGAAAAACGCAATCATAACCTAAAAATACTCAAACAATTTTAATATGATTTGCAATCTAATGATTTTTCACTAAAAATACCGATTTTTTGTGTAAAACATTAAAATAACCTGAAATTGTTTAAAAGTTGTGAATCTTCTTTAGAATGTATTTTTTTTAATTAAAAATTCCAATCTCCGACAAAACACAATACCATAATCCAAAAATGTTAAAAGATTCTAAATCCTGTTTAAAATATAATGATTTTTGTTTAAAAATACAAATTTTTTATGTAAAACGCTACCGTAACCTAAAATTGTTTAAAAATTATTAATCTTCTTTAAAATCTAATGCTTTTGTTATAAAAATGTTAATTACCGATCAAAAACACTAGCACAGCCCAAAAATTGTCAAGGTTGTAACTTTTATTATTTTAAACAAAAGTCATTGGATTCAAATCTAATGATTTTCGTATAAAACTAACAATTTAAGGTGAAACATACCAACTAAGCTAAATTGTTATAAAAGGTAAATATTTTTTGCAATCTAATAATTACACAGCCACACAAAAAAATCTTTTTTCGGGTTTAGAGGTCAGACCATGTTGACTATATGTTTTTTGGGTCGCTGAATCCGAATCCGAGGTCCAAAACACCCCAGCACGTCAGGGTTCTGACATGACCTCATAAAACCTCATACAATTTTCTTTTTCAAGTCCGGGGTTCAGAACATGTTTATTATATGTTTTTGGGGTCGCTGAATCCGAATCCGAGGTCCAAAACACCCCCAGCACTTCAGGGTTTTCGACGTAATCTCAAAAAACCTCATACCAACTTTTTTTTTAGTCCGGGGGTCAGACCATTTTTATTATATGTTTTTGGGGTCACTGAATCCGTAGTCAAAAATGCCCCAGCGCGTTAGCGTTCTGACATGAACTAAAAAAAATCAAAAAAAAGTTTTATCAGGTTACGTCAGAACCTTGACGTGCTGGGGGTTTATGGACCTCGGATTCGGATTCAGCCACCCCAAAAACATGTAATAAACATGGTCTGACCCCCAGACTTGAAACAAACAAATTTATGAGGTATTATGTGGTTATGTCAGAACTCGGACTAGCTGGGGTTTTTTTGACCTCGGATTCAGATTCAGCGACCCAAAAAAAACATATAGTCAACATAGTCTGACCTCCAAACCCGAAAAAAGATTTTTCTTGTGGCTGTGTTATTTATTAAAAGAACTAATAATTTTCGACAAAAAAAACTAACACGATGACAGTAAATCATTCATAATTGTAAATCTTCTTTGAAATATAATGATTTTTCTTAAAAATACTCAGTTTCCTGTGAAAAACGTTAATATAACTTTTATAATATTTGAAATCATTCTGGCTTTTTTATATAATAAACTAAGAAAGTGCTTAAAGTTTAAAAAATTTTTATTTTACTAGATTTCAGCAATTTTTTTATTTTTATTGATACTAATGCCAGAAGTCAACAAATTGGAAGGTTTCTTATTGATTCCAAGTATTTTAAGGAAGGGACCAATAACAAAATTAAGTGAAAAAATTGAAGAAACATAGTAAGTAAAACGGTAAATATATTTATTTAAAAAATATTAGTTTCCAATTATTAATTTAATTTGGTTGTGCAATTCTAAAAATTTAAATTGATCCCCAAGAATTTCATATATTATTATCAATTGAACATAATTATTTTCCTTTTTCTCTTATGTGCTTCTAAACTCTAAATAATAAAACGAACCAATATTTGAAAAAATAGTTAAGAGAGTTCAGAGAAAATCGCGGTAGAGTCCTTTCAAGAAGACTGATAGGTTACGGAAATATTCCCCAAAAATGTAGGGGCAGTGGGAAAAGGAGAATGCTAATAGGCGAAATTAGTGATCTGAGGGAAGACGTAAGTGGGACTAAAGAGCGGATGGAACGTATGAAGGAGAGCTTGTTGATTGGAGATGAGAAATGAGAAAAGGATGAAAGAGCTGAGGGAGAAAGTAGAAGGATTAGAGAGAGTGGTGAAGCCGGTAAGGAAGGAACAAGAAGTTAAAGTGAAACAGAGGGAAGAGAATTGATAAGGGTGTGTAAGGAAAGAACGGAAAAATGGCTCGAGAAGGCAGAGAGCAGGTCGGACATGGAAGTAGGTGGCAAGGGGGAGGTTGAGCAGAAAGAGAGTCGAGAGAGGGTAGAGAACATAATAGAAGAGAAAGTGGTAGTGTATAGAAACGAAAAGGAGGCGTGGCGGCTAGGGAAAAGATAAGGGCAATCGAGTTAAGAATTGTGAGAAAAGAGAAGGCAGAAAGGAGAAATAATATCGTCATAATAGGGCTGAAGCTAAGGAGCGGGGATGAAGGTAGATGATGGAAGAGCTGCTACAGATCATGGGGGGGGGGGGGGGGGGGTATAGGTATGAGCGAAGAAAGGTTCAAATGTGTAAGCGTTTTTCGTGGATCTCAAAGGCGCGTTCCCTTCGGTGGATAGGAGGAGGTTATGGCAAGTGATAGAGGAGAGCGGAGTGTTGAGCGGGTAAGGTAGGTATATGAAGAGACGAAAGATAGGCTGCGTGGAGGGGAAGGGATTTCCGAGGGGTTCTGGACGGATAGAGGATTGGTGCAAGGGTATTCACTTAACTCAACGCTTTTTGCGATTTTAATGGCGGACATAGAAACTAAGCTACAGGACGAAGTGTAGGAGTTCTGGTAGGAGGGGGTTTAGATATGGACACTCGCGTATGCAGATGACATAGTGCTGCTGGCAGAAAGCGAGGAGGCCTTACAGGAGATGATGAAGAGGTTGAGAAGATACCTGGATAAAAATCGGTTAGAGTTGAATCCGGAATAGTCCAAGCTTATGATGTTCAGGAAAGAAGGTGGAAGGGAGAAGAGAGGGGAGTGGAAGTGGAAGGGAAAGACGGTGCAAGAGGTGAAAGAGTTGGTGTGACTGGGCTTCCTATTTCGGAAAAATGGGGGAGTGGATGTTCATACAAAAGAGAGTTAGTCAGGCAAATGTGGTTATTCGACTCGCTAGTGATGAGTATGCTTTTGTATGGAGTGGAGGTGTGAGGTGGAAGGAAAGTGAAGAGTTAAAAATGATACAGAAGAGGTATGTAAAGTGGACACTTTGGTTGCCTAGGAATACACCCAACTATATTATTAGGAGAGAGACGGAGATAAAGAGTTTCGGGATTTTAACAGGGACTTGGGCGTGTAAGTATGAGGAGAAAGTTTTGGAAGATGAGGCAAGTAAGATGGTTATGGAGTGTTGGTGGGAGATGGAGAGCAGAAGAAGGTTTAGAATGGGAATCTGGAGGTTGAAAGAGAAAGGTATTTTAGAAGGAATGGGCTGCAGATGGATAAAGTGAAAAAGATGCACAAGGAGGGGAGGAAGGTGTATGAGGTGGTCAAGAAGAACGGTATGGAGAGAGAGAAGGCAACATAGGAGGAGAGAATAAGAGAGTGAAGGTTTGATGGGAACTATGGTTGGATTATGCCAAGGGAAAGAGCGCAATAGTTGTGTGAGAAAGGAGAGAAAGGAAGCCAGGAGCTTATAGCGAGGATGAGATATGGTTGCATGGAGGGTTTTAATAGGCTCCGGCTTCCTAGGGAGAAGAGGATGTGTGAATTTTGCTGAAAGGGGTAGGTAAGGGTGGAAAGCTTTTTAGAAGATTGCGAGGGAGTGTAAAGAAGTGGGATAAGCATGGAGGCATTGATGTTTGAAACATGGGGTTGTTTGTAGGGGGTGTTGTGTAAGATGGAGAAGAAGAGAAGGATGAAGGAAGAAGAATGGAGGAGAAAAATTACACAAAGAGAAGAGAATAAGGATTAAATAATAATCGCGGAGGTGAATGGAGGATGGATTTTAGTTTCATATGATTAATTTTAAGAAAATTCTGTAAACATGGAGGTGTAAACAGGTCAATTTTTCAAGACCAGCGGGCCGAAAAATAAATGTTTATCTATCTCACTACCATTGCTCGAAAAGTTAAAGAATTCTTCCATGAAGGTTACTTTATTCTTTATTTGAATTTAGCAATCATAAATATTATTTCTTTAAGGGATAAACTAACCGGATGATTTACCTGATATCATAGAATTTCCAGATGCTGATACTCCAAACACCACTTCCACATACTTGGACATAAATCTCCAATGGCCCACTCCACCAAGAATAAAAACAATACCACATAAATTATTAAAAGCCAAAATTGGATTGGTCAGCAGTCGTTTCATAGTTGTCATAAAGTCTCTAATGGTTGGCTTGTACTCAATTCCTTTGCCTATTATTTTTTGTTCAATCACTTCACTACTTTGATTTTTTTCAAGGGTTGATTCATTTTTCAGTGGCTCCTCGACTTCCTGAAAATTTCATTTAGATTATTATTAAATCATGTTGCTGATAACAACACATTTCAATGCAATGTACCTAATTATTTTTGTAAAGATCAAAATGTTTGCTTCTACGTAACTGATTAGGATATTGCTCTCTTCTGGGTTATATAGACAAAGTTGGATAATCTGTTGATTTAGATTGAACTTTATTGTTATTTCAATAAAAAATTATTTGTATCCATTTATTATTTTTTCATGATTTAATATTTATTCAGCATAGTTATGTTTATTATTGGTTTAATTTTTTTTCATTTATTTTTTATTTTCGGAAGAAATATTTTTTATTACCTTTCGATCAGATTTGATTGGTTTTGGCAAATGACGTGGAAACATGGCAATGAAAAATGCTAAAGTTCCCATTGTTGTGCCAAGAATGATCCAACCGAGCCACCAGGCTCCTAACCATCGTGGATCGTCCTTTTTAATTACAGGATGTAAAGTTGGATCGATATACAAACTTAAACAACCAAATCCTAAAATAAATCCTCCGATTGTTCCTCCAGTTCTAAGAGCAAATAAAAGCCCTGAAAATTTATTTAAAAATTTATTTCAGTACTGGGCCAGTATGCGTCAAAAATAACAGGATCTGCAAGTTGTAGTTTGCTTATAATAAAACTTGGTGAAATTATAGTTTTATTATACGAGATATTTGGTGCCCAAAGATTTTTTTCTAATTTTTGAAATTACGTCAGAATTTCGACCAAAAAAAAGTTCAAACAATTTTTTAATTTAATTTTTCCCAGTACGTTGCTCTCTCTGTGTCGCACAGTGGAAAAAGCACCTGTTTTCATCCAAAGTCGCAAAACAAGTAAAATTAATTATTTAAATAAAAAATTAAAATAAGTATTTTTGATGTTTTTCTTTAAAAGGCCGTTATTCTTTCAGCTGTAAAGAATAACTGCGGATATTCCACTCCAATTGAAGCAAAATTTGTTATTTATTAACAACGTTTAAACGTTTTTTTTTTTCAACTTTTCAGTGATACAGTTTCTTTATGGATTTTCTAATTCATTAAAACCGGTCCGAAATTAATGTAATAACTAATAACTAACTTAACGAAATTTTGACTGGGTAAGAGTAAGAAAAAAATTGTTTATAATGTTATAAACAAATTAATGAACAAAAATAATTTAAGAGTGGCTGTTGTTTAGCAATTATATAAATAATTTTTTTTTATATATACATTTAAACTATTTCTTCATTAAAAGGGTTCATATTTTTTTGCGGAGTCGACTGAAAATATCTTGCTAAAGATTGATTGCTGGCGAATTTGTATATTGCAAAAAATGTTAATTATTTAAACAATTTTTATAAAGCAATCCACATTTTGACCATTTCTTCATGAATGGGATTAATTTTTTCTGAAATTAAGTAGAAATGTCCTGCCAGGGACTCCTTGCTATCATATTTCTTAAATTGCCAAAAAAGTTAATTATTTAAACAATTTTTAATCCTGCCGGCAATTTCTTGCTATTAAATTTTTTGAATTGCCAAAAAAAGTTAATTATATAAACGATTCTTATAGATAAATATACATTTTAACATTTTGTCATGAAGAGACTTTCTAGTTGTGAAATCTTCTAGAATTGTCATTTGTTAATCAAAAATCAGCAAGACGACCAGTGTCATAATTTTTAATAAAACTGTTGCAAAACATATCTACCATTAACATTAGTTGTTATAGTTTATAAACTCTTTTGGTTCATTGTTTATAACTTGTTATAAATAAGAAACCCCATTTACAAAATTGATTTTTTTTTAAACTGTGTCGATCTTTAGTACAAAATAAAACTGTTTATTTTCTCGATATTTTTTCACATGATAAGCCATTATATAATAATAATTATTATCTTGGTTAACATTTTTAATACCTGTTCCTAATTTTTTAATAACCATTATTGTTAAGGAAAATCCTGAATTGCAAAAATTGATTAAAATTTTTGTTTAACCTATAGCATAAAATAAAACCTTTGTACTGTTTTGAAATTTCCTTGTATAATAGGCCATTATTTATTCACAGCCCTATAAATAATACATTTTTTATGACTCTACCTGCTCCTTATTGTTTATACATATTATTCATAACGAAAAACCTCAATTGACAAAATTGATTTAAAAAATATTTTTATTAACATTTGGGACAAAGTAAAATTGTTTACTTTTTTGATATTTCATCATATGATGAACCATTATTTGTTCAAAGCTTTATAAACAATTTATTCTTTATACGTTTACGCTCCTGCACAAGCCACAATTTTGAAGTTATTCGCGATAACCCTTTTTGACAACGCTACTTTAAGCGTAAACAGTATAACTATCTTGTTTATAACTAATATAATAACAGCAACCCTTACTTAACTAAATTATTAACTTAATCAACTAAATTAAAATTGCTAAAGATTAACGAAAAAAAATGCAATCTTCTCATTTGAGGATTTTCGTTGATAAGAATAGTTATAAACAATAAGGAGCCGGCATTAAAAATGCTAAACAAGATAATTATTCTGTTTACTGTAAAATAGTGTTATTAAAAAAAGTTGTCGCGAATTTATATTCAAAATTGTGGCATGTGGCGTAGCGTAGATTGATAAAAAATATATTATTTACAAGGCTGCGAATAAATAATGGCACTTTATACAAGAAAATATCAAGTAAGTAAAATATTTTATATTGTGCCAAAGTTTAAAACAAAATAGCAATAATTTTGTCAATTAGGGATTTTTATTAATAAAAATGGTTATAAGCAATAAGAAGCAGGTATTAAAAAGCTAACAAAAAGAATTAAACTTTTTAATGTAAAATCAATGTTATAGAAAAATCTTATCGCGAATAACTTGAAAATTATGGCTTTTGGGGAGCTAAGGTTAATAAAAAGTAATATTATTAACAAGGCTGTAGATAAATAATGGCTTATCGTGTAACAAAATATCTAGAAAGTAAAAAGTTTTATTTTGTGCTAAAGATTGACAAAAAAATTCTTACACAAATTAATTATGTTTATAGGGAGTTTGTATGTGTAAGAAGTTACAAACAATGAACCAAGAGAGTTTATAAACAATTAACAAAATTGCTAATGGTAGATATAGGTTTTGCAACAGTTTTAGTGAAAATTATGACACTGGTTGGCCTTAATCATTTTTGATTAACAAATGAAAATTCTCAGCAACGTCCTCTTAAAATATAAATTGTTAACAACATATAGCAGGAAAAAATTTCATTCGATTAAAAGATTTTTTTTCTTTCAAGAGATCTAGCCTCGAAATTAACAATGTACAAGTTAAATTTTTTTGACTAATAGATTATGAGATACACCTGTGCAAATGTGTAAATTTGGTTAAAAAGGCAATTAAAAACTATTAATTTAATAAATTAACTTGCAAACGGTTCGTTATAGCAAAAGAAACACAAGAGGAAAAAACATTTTATTTTTGCCCAGAGATGTTAAAAAGGAGTTTAGACATTTTGTTTGTAATAAATAACTAAATTGTAAAAAATTGTATGAACAAAAACTGACCAGGATTTCGTAAAAATAACCAAGATATTAGTAATCAGGGGACTTTTTTAACTTTTGAACAAAAGGTATATCGGGGACCTCCTTGCGCATACAGAATTGTTAGTGTCGACTCGATTATTAAGAATAACTTAACTTTTAAAATGTGAAAAAAGAACTTTATTTTGTTATCTAGAAATCTCGCTTAAAATTAATCATTAATCGGATATCTCTTAACAATTTGGATTAGAGTTCTTATTACATTCCATGTCTATTTTCTTTATCGTAAGGTTAGATAGTTATAAATAATCAACTCTGATAAAAACAGTCATACTTCAAGCATCAAGTCTCGTTCACCAGACAAATAAAATAGACAATTGCAAAAAATGAATTGATACTAATCGCTTTATCGCATTTGTCAAGTTAAACAAGATATGCACGGTTGCAGTCTCACCAATTTGTGCACATTGGTAATACTTTAATCCGAATGATGATTTCTAATCCTATAAGTAATTTACTTGTAATCAAGATGAATCTTGGGAATAATTTTTGAAATAATCGCTACTTTTGACAATAAGCCTCTAAAAAGTAATTTTTTTTATCAAATCTAAGAAAGAACATGTTGAGAAACGTACCAAGTAACATAGGGGTGTTTTTCTTCTTAGTATTGTCATCCAGATAAGCCTGACCCAAGCCGTAATAGAGAGTAGAACCAAATCCTAAAAAGACTTGGGAGAAAAAAACAAGAAGTCTTGGAAGCATGCTTGCATCCTCCAAAGATTCGACATCACAAATAGGATTAAATTTATTTCCAGAGCAAGTTGGAATATCTTGTGTCGTCGTTGCATTGAACAAATTATGATCAAGGTATTCTTGTGTTAAGGATAAAGCATCCTTTCCAGAACCATAAATTAAATGTGGAATAGCCAGAACCATACAAGATGTTGCACTCAATGCAACTCCGATAGCAATCCACCTGGGGCGATTACCAGACCCTCCGTAATATGTTAGAAATAGTGATAAAACGTGTGCTATATCACTCCCTGATAGAATTATTCCTGGAAAAATTATCACATTCAGTTGTAAATTTTTGCTCATACACGGAAAATAAATTTGACTGTCTTACAGAATTTTTTGTATAAACTAGCGCGATTATTATTATTTTTTCCTCTCATGCAATTGTTAAATTAAAATTTATAATTAATGTTGTTATTTCATAGTATCTATTACACAGCGTGTTTTGGGTCATTGGATCTGAATCCAAAATCGGAATACCGAAATTAGCTGTTGTTTTCTTATTAACCTCAAAAAACTGGAATTTACAACTTAAATTTTCAACCAAGGAGATGAATTTTCTAACAATACAGACATATTTCCAACTGAAAAAGATCCATTTTTAACAAAAAATTAAATAGTTAAATTTTGAGTTAAAAAAATTAATATTCAAACAAAGAGATGAATTTTTAACTAAAATGATGGAATATCTAACCGGATTACTTCAATTTTCAGTTGAGAAAATTAATTTTCAAAAAAAAAAAAGAAATTACAAAAAAGTAATTCAGGTTTCAACAGTTAAATTATTTTTCTAACAAAAAGAGGAATTTTTAAAAAATATACGTGAATTTCCGACTGGAAAATATAAATTTCGAACAAAAAATTGACTATTTTAGCTTTCAGTTAAAAAAATTAATGTTTATTTAAAGAGATGAATGTTAACCTAAAATAGAATAGTTAAATTTTAATTTAAGAAATTTAATCGTCAACCAAA
>CAKNWT010323828.1:0-11430 GCA_932066315.1 Andricus coriarius
GCCATTTAAATGTATGTAGAGAGCATAAAATAAACTGAAAAAACTTTCTAAATATATTTCAAGAGTATACTTATCAAGCATAACAAACCCTACATCTATATTTTCCTTAATGTTTAAAGAAAAAAATGAGAAATATAGCATTTTTTTCGCACCTTAATCAGTAACTTATGATTATTGCAGAATCTTTATACTGCGCATGCGCAAGTGACCATGCACTGAGCGATAAGACTGATGCATGCAACACAGGGTTTGCCAGTTACGCATAATACTCGAGTTTTGAAACTTTCGTTTAGAATTTCCATGCATTTCGTTGTCTATCTCACATGGCAGAAAGACAGTTCCGATTGCCTTTACACTACGGTGTCCCGGTGCAGAGAATCTCGGCGCGGTGCTAGGGGGACCTCACTCACACGTACAGGGGAACCCCGCATCTTTACAGTTGTAAGACATTCTTTTTACTTGTACTTGAATAGTTTATACATGAAATGTTTTATCATTAAAATATGTATTCAGGTTCTTATATTTTTATGGATATTCGAGATGATTGAGATGTTAAGACAAGTAGCTATATAGTTATATCTTTGTCCATAAGAATTATAAAAAATTAATAGGTATACTCAGTATTGACACTTGCAGGGCACACCCGTAGTCCTGGAGGGAGCAACAGCGCGCGCGTGCAGGACGCACTGGGGCGACACACTGTATGTCGGTAAGGCACGCACAGACTGAGAATCAATTCAACGGCCGATAAATGCATTACGGACTGTCGATACATTGATATTAGTGCTAACAGAAAGTACTGAATGACCTCATCAGTTATTTACACCCGCTTAATCAGTTAGGCTCCTGATGAAACGATTGATTCTCCATCTGTGGCTGGAGAGGTGCATTATCGATGGCCCCTGTTTTACCGTCCTACGGTAAAATGATAATATAAAAAGTTACCTACTTATCTGTTTTACCGGCCGATTGTAATAAACTGTTTTGTCAATCAATGGCCACTCAGCACGGAACCGAACCGATGTTACAATGATATCACAGCAGGAATCTCCATTACCGGACTCACTGTTTTAAGGACTGCCGGTAACTCAGCACGGAGCAGAACCCTCCCTTTGATGGTGGCGCCATCGGTTGGTGTCGGTAACTAGCGATGGTGGCGCCATCTCTCGGTGACTGATACAGCACCGGCATAGCCCTACTACTCACGCCGAATGGCCGCTAGTAGCTAAGCCTGAGAGGGATTTGGCTTGATGGTATAATAAAATATTAAGTGAAAGTTATTTTCAGAGAAATCAGGAATTTATCGAAATTTGTACCTCAACTTTATCGAATCTAATAATTCAATATTTATCCTTAAAACTGACTCAACTGAAATGTAAATATCTCAGAAGAATAAGTTCGGTCTCTAATCTGTGAGATAACAAATGAAGGTTATATTATGTTATCAATAATGAAGCACTAGAATATTTCTTCATCAGACTATGCACGAAATTCTTCATTAATCACTTAAGCAGTTTTTCCTCTACTTTTAAAAAATGAGGGTTGTGTATACTCTTGTCTTCAGTTTGGCAATCATCTTTAATTCTATTGGTGAATATAATAGTATTAAAAAAATAATGATAAGCTTTCCGCAAAGAACCATTTTGTCCGACTTAATAATTCCACCCAAGAAATTATAGAAGCTTGGGTCCATAAATTGCTTAAAAATTTGAAAATGCTGCTTAAACAAATATATTGCACACACAAATATTTTGTACACACATTTTTTTCCTTGTCCGATATTTCTGCAATCTTTATATGTAGATGTTAAGATATTTTCTCAAATCCAAGTTGTGTACTCTTAATATTTGATTTTTTTAAATCTGCATCTGGGATTTATGTTCCATGATGATAAATTGAAAAAAACTATATGCCCTGTAGCGTTGATAACAGCTGTTACAAAATGGCGAATCAGTGACTAGACACGTCCGCAGTTTCGGCAGGAATCACGCATGCGCAGTTTGCTATTAAGCGCAGACGTAGGTCGTAAAGATTATTAAAATTTTATTTCTGAGTTCTTCATATTGACATCCTGAATATCATGATTTATTTTATGTGAATTGAAAATATTTTAGTAAAGCTGGCTACAAGCTAACACCGAACAGTTGACGAATAGAGTTATATGGTTCTTTTATTAGATTAAGGGCTAAAAATAGAATGCTGGCGAAACTACAAGATTAGGAGAGAGAGAGAGAGAGAGAGAGAGGGAGAGAGAGAGAGAGATTCTTTATTAGCTTTCGCTATCATTAAGTATGTACATATACACACGATGTGATACAATTTAATAAAACTAAAACCTTATCTTCTAACGGTATCTGCTATACATTTAGACACTTCTCGGCGAAACGTTGCCGTCCTCCCCTCCCTTCTCAAAGTAGCTGGCACACTATTGTACAACTGAATTCCGTTACTGAAAATACTTTTTTGACCGACCGTTGTACGACTAAATCCTACTTCCATATTTTCCTTACTCCTCGTATTATAACTATACTTCTTCATTACTTTCTTCATTCTCTTGTCTATAAATGTTGGCAGTAACCCATTTTCTGCTTCATACAAAAAAATGCAAATATTTAATGCTATTCTCTGCCTTACTGACATGAAACGTAAAACACTCAACATGTCATCTACAGCTGTGTACCTATTACAAGGTAATATTGCTCCCATTGTCCAATTTTGACATTTTTGTAGCTCATCTACAGATGTTTCATTGTCATTGAACATAACCGTCGAACGGTATTCAAAATGGGGTGCTATAATCCTCTTATAAATAATTATTCGTGTGTATTGAGATACGGAATACCACAATTTTTTCATCACCAACTGTTCTTCTTGTAATGCTTATTATCATACTTTTTTTTTGCGAATTGATTTTTAATTCGTTACGCTCTAACCAATTTGAAACCTTTTTTAGCTCTTCTTTCATGATTTCTTCGGCTTCAAGTACACTTTTTGCCACACAATAAATCATGGTATCATCCGCAAATAATTTTAACACACACTTATTAAAAATATCGAGAATATCATTCATTTGCACATTATACATGAGTGGCCTTACAACCGAGCCCAGCGGCACGCCATTTTGGACATTGATACTAGACGATTTAATATTTACCCATTTTGTATATTGTTTCCTATTTGTTAAATAGTCTTCAAACCATTGCAAAACAGTCCCTTTTATTCCATAACATTTTAATTTCTTTGATAAAATTCTTCTATTTACAGTTTCAAAAGCTTTCTTGAGATTTGGAAATACCACTAATACTACATTTCCCTCACTAATTTCTTCTCTCCAGTCAGTCAATAAATCTTGTAGCATAGCTTCACATAAATGATTCCTGCTGAATCCAGATAGGTGTTCTGTAAATAAGTTGTGGTTCTCAAAATATTCTTTTACCTTATTTCTAATTATTAATTCTAAGACTTTTTCGTATGTTGCTAACATATTGATTGGTTTAAATTCCTCACCTTTATTCGTATTTGTAACTTTTGGTATCGGTATGACTGTAGATTCTTGCCCATTGCGTGAAAATTTGCCTTCCTTTAATGACTGATTAACAATATCTAAAAATTTATTACCTACTACCTTTAAGCTTTTTATTAATAAAGATGTATTTATTCTATTTTCACCTCCTTTCTTATCGTCCGTCTTACTTATTACTTGATTAAGATCTGCTATGTTTATTTGTTCAAATCCATGCATTTCATAATTTGTTAAATTTAAGTTAACATAAGTGCTCATGTTATTGTTACATATTGATTCAATGATTTCTTGAGCACTTTGTATGTAGTATCTATTACATTTTTCGGCAATTACTTGCTCATTTTTATATTCAGCGTCTTTAAATGTCACCTTATCTATAATATTTTTTGACTGTCCTTTCACAAGCTCTTTGATTATTTTCCACATTTCTCTCTGATTATTTTTGTTTTCTGCTAACCTATTTTCATTACATTCCCTTTTTGTTTTTCTTATTAATGCTGCCACGTGATTTCTGCAGCTTAAATAATTCGCCCAATATTCTAAACTTTTTGATTGTTCAGCAAGTAAATATAAATTACCTCTTTTTTTATTTCATCGTATATATTACATGTAAACCATTTCTTTTTCACTAAGTTTGCTTTAATATTCTTTGTTACATAAGGTGCCCATTTATCTGCATGTTTGAGATACATCCGTGACTCTCGTAAATCCTTCAACATATTGTTTTAGTCCATGAGAGTGCATCATATTAATTATCTTGTGCGCGTAAAATGTATTCTTACATTGATTAGATTCAGATTCATGATCCGCTACATCATCATACACATGTGTTTCATTTAAAACCAATAACATTGGTTTCAAGTTTTTTATAACAATATCTTCTAGCTTATCTTTTTCACTTATAAAACCTTGTACATTTAAACTAAGTATGATTCCCTGTTTATTATTTGGGTGCTATATATTTTCATAATAATCTTACTACACTGAATGTCCTTTATTCTTTTAAAACGAGGACATTCCTCATCATAAGCCGCATGCTTTGACCGATCTTCAATATTATTCATACTCCGTTTTCCATTGCTCGTGCAGTTTATACATTCTAAATTATTTATATTTTTACAATATTTTTGAGAGTGGTTTCCAGCGCAGTAACAACACACTTGCTCCCCATAGCAATCATTAGCTTTATGTCCAAATTTACAACATTTGTAGCATCTTAGTACGCTAATATGTTCCTGAACCCTTAATTTGTTCCATCCTATATTAATTTTTTGCTTCTCCATTACTGCTTTAAAAATACTAGGTGACGTCTCTATTACCGTTGATATATCTTCATATTTTACATTCTCGTTTCGATATATAATTTTCATGTCTTTGCACCTCTTCAAGCTATCTAAATTATTCTGCATAACAATTATATATAAAAGTTCTTCATCAGTCGTTTTTTCCTCATCACTATTAATTTCCATTACTTTAAATTTTGGATTTTTTGTCTTAGGTATGTTTATTTCGTAATTATCTCCTAATTGTTCCTGTATTGAATTAATCAACATTTCTCTCTGTTCTGGTTTATCACATTCGATTATAACAGATCTCTTCCCAACGTTTTTAATCTTAGAAACTCCTATCTTTAATTCTTTGATATTAACTTTATCTTTAATACAATTTTTGGTGTCTTCACTTTGTGTCCTCTTTTTGTACAGGCTCTACTAAAATAACCGTTATATGTTTTCGTTTTTTAACTTTTCTGCACGCGAATCTTCTTCTAACAATGCTTTCAATTCTTTTATGTCTGTAACTGAAGGCTTGATTTCTCTAATTTCCTTTTAAACTATATTATTTAAATCTTCCTTCAAAGAATGTATTTCTTTATTGACTACATTTTTTATCGTCCCCACATTATCTTTTATCTCCCTTTCAATTAATTCTGACATTTCATCAGCTAATCCCTTCGTTGCTTTTTTTACTTCTTCTTCAATTATTCCGATAATAACTTTTTTTAAGTAATCCCGCTTCCTCTGTTTCCCTTTAATCTTATCTATATTTTGAAAAATATAATCTACTTTTGATTCCAACTTCCAACTTATCTGACTTTCTTTATCTTCCTTCTTTTCTTCTATGCTAGTTTCAGTTTTATCTTTTTCTTTCCTATTTGCACTATCTTCATCTTTATCTAGCTTTTCTAGATTTACATCCTGGCTTAAGGAACACTTCTTTGCATGCAGCGTAAACGAGTCATATTTTACCGTGCATGGAACTAACTCATTCTTCGAATTATACACTTTATGTGTCTGAAAATTGTCATTAGGATGGACATATTTCACGCAATCTTTACAGTACACCACAATTGTTTTCATCTCCTTCTTACACGAGCTACAATTATATGTCTTTGATGAATCCATACTGCATAAACTTAAGTCAAATTTTTCATACCAATTTCAAAGATGGCAGCCAGACGTATAATGTCCAATCCGGTTAAACACCCACAAATATGGCGGTGATGGATTAAAGTTGCTTCAATACAAGATGGCGCATACTTAAAATTTCGAATCGGCTACGTTTTCTTATTCCAAGATGGCGCCAACGACCATCTTTTTTTAAACAGTGTTAAGCCAATCTCACACCACTTTAGTCCCTGTAGAATTCCTACAGCTATCGGTTTTTCAAAAGGCTTTTTTGGAAGAAGTTTAATGCTTCTAAATAAATAAATTATAGAGAACGAGAAAGAGAGAGAGAGAAAGAGAAATAATTGCAACGCTGTTGTTTTAATATTTAAGATTATCACGTTCACTTATATCTGAGTTGAAAAATATACAAATCAAGAGCAGAGTTCAACTAAAGGTTGACGTGAGGATTTCAAAAATCACTTTCAATTCTGTCTAACCGAAACTTATTTGAAATACCTCAAAAATAAATTAAATTTATACCCCACAGTTCAGTACAATACGTGAAAAAGTTTGTGAAATTCTCTAAGACCTTCGCAATACTTGGAAGTACTATCATATCTCTTAAATCGTGCCAAATTCTATTGTAGCAAAAAGGAAACGTACTTTAAAGAAATGCAATATTCTCTTTCTTGTTTGCAGAGTTAGGTTCACATTTTGAGTGTTTACCTAATGGAGAACCTATTCCTGGTATCGCTCGCTGCGGACCTTCTTCCGCTCCTGAGTCTTCTCATCCTCCTGCCGAGCCTCCTGTTCGTGCCGGGTCTAGGTCTCCCTCTAATACCGATCGTGCACCTGAGAGGCCTCTTGCTCCTGCCGAGTCTCATCTTCGCCTCAGGTCCGGCTCGCCGCCTGCCAGGTTCAGGTTTCCTCTTGCCAGGTCCATGGCTCTTCCTATAAGGATTCCTTTTCCTGATGGAAATGGATGTGGAATCGAATACCTTGAATCTGTTCGGCTTATTTCCCTTTTTGATCTGCACCTGATATACGAACTTAGAAGATACACTTTTCCTTCCGATAAATCAATTAAAATAAAGGCAGGAAATAATACGTATGGGCCTATTCCAACTGAAGAACAAATTGTATTATCAACATCCGGTGGTGATGTCTTTGCAATATTGAAAAGTTTTAATTGTCTCGTGGGAATATATAAAGCAATCAAAAACGGTATGCGACGTATTAAAATAAACATGGAAAGCAACACGATTACCCAGTTAAACTCAAAAGAAACGAAAGACACTCCAGTAGGTGACCACCGCCTAATCACGAGAGGCTATAAAATACAGCATGCAAATGTAAAACTATAAAACGTAGCGTTTTTGATCGGAAGTCGGACCGAAATCTTACATGTAAATAATAATTACAGTATAAAGTCCATGTATTATCCTTCACGAGTCTTAAATCTTTCGTCAATGACCCAGCCAGACTTTTACAGAAACAGGTAAAAAAGTTTTTCTTTCTTCCTCCACGAAAATATTTTAGGAGGAATATTATACTACTGTCTGAAATTATCTACAGGGCTAGCGTAGTCAAAAATGACGTTAGATAATTTTTTTTTTCAATCTATAAGAAAGCTTATGAAATTTCACATCGATTATCCACTAGTAAGATTACAATTTCTGAGTTATGGAGGATGACATGTCACGTCTGAATCATTTTAAGCAAAATCCATGAAGTTCTCGAATTTTTTCAGCGTACATAAACTGATACCATCACTTAGGAAAGTTAAAAAAATTCTTAATTTACATTTTGCAATATGCGTAACGAGATATTGGGGTTCAAAAAGTTCCAGAGCTCGTTTTGCTGAATGATATACTGAAGTTATTTCAAGTTCAAAAATGATCATTGTTAAAAGTGATTTAAAAATTAAGGAGCATATTGCTGTTGTTAATTTAACTAATTTTAGAAGAAAACTTTTTTTTTTAAATACACCTTTTATCTAAAGAGAAAGCGGAAACGTAAAACCCTAATGATTTGTTAAATAAACCGTCAGTTCTGTTCAACATTATTTTTTAACTAACCATGGGAGTTTTTCCAGCTATTACATTTTTGACTAAAAATTCATCATTTTAGTTCAAAATTAAAGTTTTAAATTGAAAATGTAACCATTTCATTTTTTGCCTAAATTTATCTTTTTTAGTTGAAATTTCTACCAGTTTATTAAAAATTGATGTATTTGGTTGATAATAATTTTTTTTTGTGGCAGAAGATTAATCTTTTTGGTTTAAAGTGTAACTATATTGATGAAAAGTCGTCTATTCGTTCTAAAAATTCATCTCGTTTGGTACAAATCGCATCATTTTTTATTAAAAATACAAATTTTTCGCCTAAAATAAATTTTATTTGGTCAAAATCAATTTTTTGTGTGAAACATTTCACCTCCTTAGCTAAATTTTTCAAATACTAGTATTCGAATATTAATCTTGTCGGTTGAAAATTGCTTAGTTTTGGTTGAAAATTCATATTTTTTTGTTGGATTCAACTATTTTTCATTTGAAATCAGAATCTTTTTTGGTTGAAATATCAATTTTACATTTTTACTTTACTAATCATCTTGTTTTAATTGAAAATTAAACTATTTTTTTTAGAGTGGAACTAATTTGTTAAAAATTTATTTTTCTCGTTAAGATTTATAATTTTAGTCGAGAATTCATTGTATTTTGTTGAGCATTATTCTTTACACTTCAATATGAAATATTGCATAAATAAATGAATAAGAAATGTATAAAAATGCAGTCACTTTTGAATTCTGTGAATACTTTTGAAATCCGAAAAATTTCAAAATTTCAACTTACTAAATTAACCTTACCAATTATTAAATAACTCTAATTAACTATACTAAATTAACCGTCCTTATCTATTGTGATTTAAAAAATAAATATAAATACATATAAATAATGATAAATAAATTACACAGTTTTGAAACGATCACGTGAAGCAGTAAGAAGGAAGCGTCCCTAATTTTATTATAAAACTGTAATAACTATCCAATCCGTGGACGTCACGATGAGAATTCTCATCGTGAAGTCGACTTTGGGACTTTGAGGTATAATATGAAATTCAAAATTGTCGTCGATATGTCAGGTGTCTGACCGACTCGTGATTTGATTAACGATCATAGGGTCTTGGGACCCATACGAGAGCTGCGCGCAGAAATCGAAAATACTTGACCATGAGGAAACCGAAAACGCGTTATTCTCCGTCAGGATCCCGTCGACTGTCGATCCACGAAACTGTAAATTTTGACGGAGATTCGGTTCCCAAACTATTGCAGATGCTTATTGCCAGTCTTACTGGATTAATTCAACGAATTCTTGTCGTTCTCGACTACGAGGTCTGTAACATGTGACATGTCTGTAACATATTTTGTTTTATTTATAAATTTATTAAGTCGAGCCTTGGCGGCCCCGACCCAAGCTGCGCCAAGTGAGGGAGGAATTTTTGAGAAAAGGAAAGTAAAGTTTCACAATTATTAAATTATTGAACATTTAACAAATTTCTACCCTCTCTCAAAGTTATATAGATAATGAAAATCGAAACGTGATTTAAAGATAAATTTAATAATAATACGGCAAGTACCAAGTTCACGCTTAATTACTTTGAAATAGACTGTCGTGTGAAATTCGTGATTACAACCTACAAGTATAAAAATTATCGTTATCAGATAATGATGTAGTTAAAAAACGGATTTAATTAATTGAGATGCATTTCTGTAATATCGCGTAAATGACGAAAAATGAATTTAAAAAAATCAAAATTTTTAAGATTTTTTATCACAATCTTGGCAGAATAGTGGGGCAGATTCGATCACTTGTTTTTTGAAAAAAGTTTTTTCTAAGAAATTGAACAATGGTTTTCATGTATTTGTGGACAAATACATTACACACGATATATATATATATATATATTCATCATACTTTTTAATAATTAATTTTTAATAAACACTTACTTTAACGTCTCGTTTGATCGAAGTAATCAGTGGGATAAGTTCGATCAGGCTGTTAGGCAAGTTCGATCAATGTACAAGCCAAATTTAAAAGTAGATTAGTTGAAAATCTTACTTGTAGTATTACTGTAATAAAAATTGCACGACCCTCGTGAAAAGAAAGACCAATTTAAGACTACAGTATATTCAGATATAGGCCCCTCTTAAATTTGTCTTAAACTGATCTTTTCTGATCCCCAGAAGACCACAGTCCTTTTTGCCCCAGCCAGTTATCCTTATTTCGCAGAGAGACTGGTCTTCAAAAGGTATTAAATTGGTATATATTTTCACGAGTGGAGGTTAAAGTATTTCAAAAGATTTTTATTTTATAATTGAACTAGATTACACATGTTACATTGTGCTAATATTTTACTTTTATCAAATGGAAAATCGATAACATGACATACCAGTGCGAAAAATTAGTAATAAACGATCAAAACAATAAAGCATCTACGACATACAAGTTGATCGAACTTGCCCCATAACTGATTAACAAATTTCAAATGCGCGTAGAAAATGAAATAACAATTTTTCGCAAAATGGCTAATGTAAGAATATTAGTAGATGCATATTAGGGCGTACGAAAGAAAACAGTTGTTCACGCGAGGTTCTAGTAGCAATGAAAACTTTCTTTTGGGATTTAAAAACACTCCCCTAGAGTTTCATAAAAAAACAACATTCCTTCTGTCTCCGTATCGTAGATATACCTACCAATCACAAAAAACGAGGCACTTCTTCGAATTTGAACAGCACAACATTTTTCGTTGAGATATAAATTATCAATAAATACAGTTCAAAGTAGGTAGATTTATACCTTTATAGCTATAATTCCATTAAAATATTATTTACCCTCTCTTTGTAAATTTTTCGACTATTTGACCATATAATGTGTGATATACGCTAATCAGAATGTATTTTCAATATGGTTTAACAATAATATAGAAGAACCGTTGACAATAAAATAATTTATATTGACTTTGAATTACAAAAAAATATTGAAAAATGATATATTGCTCTTTATTTGAAAATAAAATTAATTTTCGGTATATAAATTATCAAAAAAAATAGTTCGTAGCAAGTGAATTTGTACCTACATAGCAAAAAATGATTCAAATGTTTTTCACCCTACCTAAGTGACCTTGAAATTTCAAGTTCTTAGCCTGACAGGGATTTGGCTTGATGGTATAATAATATATTACGTGAAAAGTTTTTTTAGAAAAATCAGTAATTTATCGAATTTTGTACCTCAATCTTAACGGATCTAGTAATTAAATATTTATACTTGAAACTGACTAATAAAATGTAAATATGTCAGAAGAATAAGGTCGGCCTCTAATCTGTAAGATAACGACTAAAGAATATATTATGTAAACTATTGCGAAGCACCGCAATATTCCTTCCTCTACTTGCAAAAAATGAGGGTCGTTTATGCTCTTGTCTTCACTTTGGCAATCATCTTTAATTCTATTGGTAAATAT
>CAKNWT010323830.1:0-14942 GCA_932066315.1 Andricus coriarius
TTTAGTTCAAAATTCAACTGTTTGTTGAAAATTCATGTGTTTTGTGAAAATTTGATCTTTACTAGTTAAAAAAACTCTGAAAAAGAAAATATTAATTTCTCGAGTCACCGAGGTTTATATCCTAATATAGGAAGCTTGGAATTTTTCTCTAACCTTGAAATTTACATAAAACCTTCCTTGTTTTATAAACATTGTATCCCTCATGACTAACCTACGACTTTCAATAATAAAAATGATAACAACCACTCGTCAGATATGAATGAATTTATCTACAAATTAATTTCAGATCTGCAAAAGTGGATCATTTTGATCTGAAGTAGACAATAAAACATTCGCCGCCTTGATATCCCAGAGTATACTCTAAAATGCATCAAATTAAAAACGGATTGCTACTAATAAATGGAAAATATATCAAGGTTCTTTGTCAAATTTGAATTTTCATATTTGAGACCAAGACTATACGAAGTTCGTGCCTCGTGGTGAACCGATCACATACGCAGATCCTCGACCTGGGGCAAAAACCTGGACTCATGAATATAGGAGTATTTGCACACGGTGGGCCGATAAGCACAAAGGCGATGAAAATGTGTGTGTTTCACATATAGGATGTATGATATACTTCCACACACATGTCCATGAGGATATGTTAGGGTGAGAGTACCTGCAAATCTCACATGTGTGCAGGCAGGCAGGCAGGCAGGCAGGGTACCAAGCGAGCAAAGTCCCTAGGGGCTTAATACGTTATGCATGGTTGTCATTCGCAAGCTCGACCCGACGTGGGCAGGAACCTACTAGTAGCTCTGGCAGCTAATATTCCACGAGAGGCCCACGGCTACGTGCTTGGACTTCCTATCAAACGGAAGCCAGGAGCCGATCGTTGCGAATTCGTACTCAATCGCAAAACAAATTTCAACCGTGTCGAATGAATGGCGACAGTAGACAAATTCCACTCAATCCCATCCAGTTTGATGTAGCTACTTTAAAACACTTATTTGATACTTTGAAAGATATTTAACTCCGGATCCGAGACTAGATAACTAAAAAGGAAGCATTCATTTTTATCAGGGATCCTTTTTTGGGCGTTCTATTATGATCTCACAAATATTCTTTTTTAGAACCAGTTTCTGTCTTGGTTAGTTTGCTAACTTCAGAATGATAAATGATCCGAGATAGAGAACTTCATTGATTCAGAGGGTGCATTGCTTCAATTGTTCCAAACTGTAATAATATTACGAGTTTCATGACGAATTTAATGAATTCCACGAATTTCGTGAATCCCTTTAATTGCATGAATTCTTTGAATATCTGTGAATTACGTGATTCCCTTGAATTTCATATATTTCGTGATTTCTCTAGATTCCTAGAATTTCATGAATTCTGTAAATTCCGTGAATTTCTTAAATTCCTTCAATTACATTAATTCCATGAATTCAGCAAATTCCGAGAATCAAATTAATTCCGTGAATTTCATGAATTGCATGAATTTATTGAATTCCCTGAATTTTGTGAATCCCTTTAATTGCATGAATTCTTTGAATATCCGTGAATTCCCTTAGTCCCGCGAATTCCGTGATTTCCTTGAACTCCATAAATTTCGCGATTTCCTTCAATACCATGAATTTCGGGAATTCCTGAAATTCCATTAATTCCATAAATTCCGTGACTTTCATGAATTCCATGAATTTAATGAATTCCACGAATTTCGTGAATCCCTTTAAGTCCATGAATTCTCTGAATCTGCGTGAATTCCGTGATTTCCTTGAATTTCATCAATTTCTCGATTTCCTTCAATTCCATGTATTTCGCGAATTCTCTAAATTCCTAGAATTTCATGAATTCTGTAAATTCCGTGAATTCCATGAATTTCTTGAATCCCTTCCATTACATTGATTTCGCGAATTCCGCGAATTCCGTCAATTCCGTGCAGTAAATCAATTCCACGAATTCCGTGAATTTCATGAATTCCATTAATTTAATGAATTTCGTGAATCCCTTTAATTGCATGAATTCTTTGAATATCCGTGAATTCCCTTAATCCCGCGAATTCCTCTAATTCCGTGATTACCTTGAATTCCATTAATTTCGTGATTTCCTGCAATTTCATGAATTTCGGGAATTCTCCAAATTCCTAGAATCTCATGAATTCCGTGAATTCCGTGAATCCCATGAAATTCGTAAATTCCTTCAATTACATGAATTCCTCGAATTCCGTGAATTAAATTAATTTCGTGAATTCCTTGAATTTAATAAATTTGGTGAATTTCTTCAATTCCTTGAATTCCGCGAATTCTGTCGACTTGATGGATTCTGTGAATTCCAAAAATTCCATTAATTCCTTGAATCCCATAAATTCCATGAATTTCATGAGTTCCATGAATTCCACGAATTTCGTGAATTCCTTTAATTACATGCATTCTTTAAATCTCAGTGAATTCCCTTAATTCCGTGATATCCTTGAATTCCATAAATTTCATGATTTCCTTCAATTCCATGTATTTCGCGAATTCTTCAAATTCCTAGAATTTCATGAATGCTGTAAATTCCATGAATTTCTTGAATTCCTTCAATTGCGCGAAATCCGCTAATTCCGTGAATTAAATTAATTCCATGAATTCCTTGAATTTAATGAATTCCATGAATTTCGTGAATCCTTTTAATTGCATGAATTCTGTGAATTTCTTTAATCCCGCGAATTCCTCTAATTCCGTGATTTCCTTGAATTCCATAACTTTCCTGATTTCCTTCAATTACATGAATTTCGGGAATTCTATAATTCCTAGAATTCTCTAAATTCCTAGAATTTCATGAATTCTGTAAATTCCGTGAATTCCATGAATTCCTTGAATTACTTCAATTACATGAAATTCTCGCATTCCGTGAATTAAATTAATTCCATGAATTCCTTGAATTTAATAAATTTTGTGAATTTCTTCAATTCCTTAGGGGGCGAATTCTGTCAATTCGATGGATTCCGTGAATTGCATGAATTTTGTGAATCCCTTTGATTCCATGAATTCTTTTAATCTCCGTGAATTCCCTTAATTCCGCGAATTCCTCTAATTCCGTGATTTCCTTGAATTCCATAAATTTCGTGATTTCCTTCAATTCCATGAATTTCGGGAATTCTCTAAATTCCTAGAATTTCATGAATTCTGTAAGTCCTGTGAATTCCTTCAATTACATGAATTCCGCGAATTCCGTGAATTAAATTAATTCCAGGAATTCCATGAATTATTTAAATTCCTTGAATTTAATAAATTTTGTAAATTTCGTGAATTCCTTCAATTCATTGAATTCCGTGAATTCTGTCAATTCGATGGATTCCGTGAATTCCATGAATTTCTTGAATTCCATTAATTCCGTGAATTCTTTCAATTACATTGATTCCGTGAATTCTTTGAATTTTACGAATTCTGTGAATTCCATGAAATCTGTGAATTCCTTAAAATTCATTAATTCCTTGAATTCCCTGAATCCCCTGAATTTCTTCTAACTTTCTCAATTCCCTAAATTTCTCACTTTTCCTGAAAGGCCTGAATTTCTGAAATTCTTTCAAATTCTTGCCTTATTTTTCCTGGATTCCTGCTATTCTCGTAATTGTTTGAATTCGTTGAATTTTATGAATCTCTTGTATTCCTTGAATTTCCCGAATTCCTTTAATTTACTAAATTCGTTTAATTTATTAAATACCTTAAATTTGACTGAGTTGTTCAAATTCCCTAAATTCAATAAATCCTTGAATTTACCGAATACCTAATATTCCTGGAATATTCTGAATTCTCTCAATTCCTTAAATGATCTAAAATCCTGCAATTCCCTAAATTCTCTGAAATCCTTTACTTTATTGAATTTACTGAATTCCCTGAATTCCTGGAACATTTTGAATTACCTGAATTCCTAGCATTCTCTGAATTTTCTATAACTTTTTCAATTCCCTAAATTTCTTAGTTTTCCTGAAAGGCCTGAATCCCTGAAATTCTTTGAATATGCTTAAAATCCTTTAATTTTTGAATTTCTTGCATTCTCTAAATTTCTGCAATTTACTGAATTCCTTGAATTTACTGAATTCCTTGAATTTACTGAATTCCTTTAATTTTATAAATTCCTTAATTTTCTGAATTTCTTTAATTTCCTAAATGCCTTAATTCCCTGAATTCTTACCTTAACTTTTCCTGAATTCCAGCAATTCCCGTAATTGTTTGAATTCCTTGAATTTTAAAAATTACTTGAATTTTATGAATCTCTTGTATTAGTTGAATTTCTTGAATTCCTTAAATTCCTTGAATTCTTTGCATTGCCTGAATTCGTTAAATTTACTAAATTCCTCAAATTTACTAAATTCCCCGAATTCACTAAATCTCTAGAATTTGATAAATTCCTCGAATTCACTAAATTCCTCAAATTTACTAAAGTCCTCGAATTTACTAAATGCCTCGAATTTACTAAGTCCCTCGAATTTGCTAAATTCCTCGAATTTACTAAATCCTTCGAATTTGCGAAATTCCTCGAATTTACTAAATTCCTCAAATTTACTAAATTCCTTCAATTGTTATATTCCTTGAATGTACTAAATTCCTTGAATGTACTAAATTCCTCGAATTCACTAAATTCCTCGAATTCACTAAATTCCTCGAATTTACTAAATTCCTTGAATTTACTAAATTCCTTGAATTCAGTAAATTCCTTGAATTTGCTGAATTCCTTGAATTGTCTGAATTCTATGTATCTGCTAAATTCCTCAATTTGCTGAATGCTTTAAATTTGAAGAACCCCTGCAATTCCCTTATTTGTTTGAATTCATTGAATTTCATGAATTACTTGAATTTTATGAATCTCTTATATTCCTTGAATTCCTTGAATGTACTAAATTCCTCGAATTTACTAAATTCCTTTCATTTACTAAATTCCTCGAATTAATTGAATTCCTTGAATCTACTAAATTCCTTGAATTGACTGAATTCCTTGTATCTGCTAAATTCCTTAAAAAGAATTCCTTGAATTTTCTGAATTTCTTGTATTTGCTGAATCCCTTGAATATGCTGAATTCTTTGAATTTCCTAAATTCCTTAAATTCCGTGAATACCTTTAATTCCCGGAATTCTTGGAATGTTCAGAATTCTTGAAAATCTATGAATTCTTGGAGTCCTCTTAATTCCCGGAATTTCTTGAATTCTCGGAATTCCAAGAATTTTATTAATTACTAGAATATCTTAAATTCTCTGAATTCCTGCGACTCTCTTAATTGTTTGAATTCCTTGAATTTTCTGAATTTCTTGTATATTGCTTAAATTTGTTGAATTCCTGGAATTTGCTGAATTCCTTGAATTTGCTGAATTTCTTGAATTCGCTGAATTCCTTGAATTTGCTGCAATACTACAATTTTTCGGAATTCCCTAAAATCTTCTGAATTCCTCTGAATTCTTTGTATTACTGTGAAGTCGTTGAAATTTAGGGAATTTTCGGAATTCCTCGATGTAGAGGAATTCAGATACTTGAGAGAACTACCCGAATTCAGATAATTCAGGGAATTCCAAGAATTCAAGAAATACAGGGAATTCGAAGGATTTCAAAATACAGCATAGAATTCAAGGAATTTCGACGAATTCAAGGAACTTAGAAGGATGTAAGGAATTTAATTAATTCAGAGTATTTAGAGGAAGTAAGATAATTCAGGGAATTCGGAGGAATTCAGAAAACTTAACGGAAGTAAAAAGAGTTTAAAGTAATTGAAAAGAATACATAGAATTCGAAGAAATTCAAAGGAATTCAAAACAATTCAAGTGAATCAAATTTTTAAAAATAATTTGCTAAGCGAGTGTATTAATTACTGGATTTGTTAGCTGTTTGTTGCGCAGGTTTGGAAATTAAGCCAGACATTTTTTTTAAAGCTGTCAGAAAGCTTTTCTGTCTTTTTCGTATATTTTAATAAAAGCTTCATTAAAGAAATGATTAGTTATATATTTCATACTTTTAAATCACACGTGGACTTGGACTGGTCTGAACTTATTTTAAATTTCATGAAGAAGTTGAAACAAGAAGAAAAGAATACATGCACAAAAGAGGAAGTAAAAAGAAGATAAGAAGGAAATATAGGGTGAAAATGAAAATAACAAGAGTAAATAAGGAAAAATAGGAGGAGTGAGAGGAAATATGAGATGAGGAAGGATAAGAAGATGAGTTATAAAATAGGAATTGACAATTCAGAAACGAAAGCAGAAGGTTAGAGAGTAAGGTAAGCAAGTGAGCGGCTTATGTTTAATGGAGGCTCCCATCGTCTCGACTCTTCCGCCGCGCCGCGTCTTCCTGACGTTGGTCGCAGTAGTGGTGGACACGTCATTTATCTTTCACCCTTCCCACCTACGTCGTGTTCTTTGCCTCTCACCACTCTTTCTCGCTCTTTCTCTTTCTCTCTCATTCCTACCACTTCACTCCGTGTGGCGCCATCTTGGGAACTGCGAGCCACCCACCCACTCTCCTTCCTCTTACGTTCTCTTTCTCACTTCCCGTCATTCTATCTTCCTCTCTCTCTCTATTCTCCTTTCTCTCTTGCTCGAGCGCACATTCGCCTACGTTCAGAATCCCTCCTCCTTATCGCTCTCTCCTCCGCTCTTCCATCTTAGTTGCGAGCCCAGAATAGTGGCCAATTATTCTATAAGCGTCCTCGATAACAACTTTCCTCCTCTTTGTTTCAATGCTTTTCTGCATTTCTACTTTCTAGCGTTTAGATTTTTGGAAACTGAAAGTAAAAGTTCGGGAAGTAGCTTTATTGCGAGGAAAGTTAAAATGCTTTAAACTTTGAATAATTATAATTTGAAAATATAGAACTTTGCAATAATTATATTTGGGCTTTCAGAGTGCTTGCAACTTTGTTAGCATTAAACTTTTAAGCTCGCTTTTAGGTACTTAGATTCATAATTAGCTACAGTAAATATTCAACCTATAATTTATATCAATTAAATTTTCGAATGACTAAGCAGTACTATTTACATTTATTATATAAAAAGCTTCATTTTCGACTAATGTCACGAAACTATCCAATTTTCGTTTCTAAAAAAGTAGTGTATACATCAATTTTCTAAATTAAAATTTCCAAATAAGTATTTTCTATTTCATGATAAAATTTATTTCTAAATTTTTTAAATTATTATCAATAAAAGATAACATTTTAATTTTAAATGATTTTTCAATATTGGGAAATACTTCTTGAAACATTTTTAATGATATTTTATCTGAAAAATGAGTTTTACGAGAAAATTGAAAAAGATATCAAATCCTTTAAAATCATTTCCTAAAATGTAAGAAAAGAATGTAAAGAAAATTTTTGCAATTTTGCAAGATTACAGTATTTTAGAAAAAATTTGAGTAAGTTCAAAAGATATATTTGAAGGCTTTGAAAAGATTTTAAAATAATTTAAATTTTCATTAGATTTATGAAAATTTGTTAAAAAATTCACAATTTCGAAGATTTCGAAAAAGAGAAGCTTTTTAAGAATTTTGGAAAGGTTTCAAGTTTCAAATGATTTTCTAAAATTTCGAAAAAGAATATACATGATTTGAAAGCCAAATTTTTCAAATTTGTAAGATGAAAGACAAATTGAGAAGAAATTAAAATATGTTTGAGAGATATTTAGAAGTTTTAAAAAGGTACAAAAATAATTTAAAACTTGAAAAGATTTAAAAAAACTGTAAACAAAATATAAATTTTTGAAGATTTCGAATAAAAAATTCAAAGCTTTTTAAGATTTTTGAAAGGTTTCAAGAAAATAAGTAAGTTCTCTTCATATTCCTGGCAACATTTCAAACGATTTTTTATCGTGGAACATCAAGTTGAAGAGAAAATCTAAAAATATTTCAAAACAATTAAAATGATTTTTCAAAATGTCGAAAAAGAATATAGAAGATATTAAAGCCAAGTTTTTTAATTTTGCAAGATTACAACAATGTTCAATTTTGTAAGATTAAACAATTTTTCAATTTTGAAAGATTACAAAAACTTTTAATTTTGCATAATTACAAAATTTTATAAAAAATTAACGTAATATTTAGAAATATTTAGAACCTTTACAAAAATTTAAAAATAATTTGAAATTTCATTAGATTTCCAAAAATTAAAAACAAAAAATATATTTTTCAAGATTTTGAAAAAGAAGCTTTTTAAGCATTTTCAAACGTTTTAAGAAAATAAACTTTTCTTAAAATTTGTGAAAAAATTTTTAATAATTTTTTATTTTCAAAAATTAATATTTGAAGAAGATTTAAAAGGATTTCAAAATTTTTCAAAACATTTCTCAAAATTTCGAAGAAAATCTGGAAGATTCTTGCCACATTTTCTTCATTTTCAATTTTTTCAATTTTCAATTTTTGTAAGATTTCTGGAAAAATTTGAAATGATTCTTTTGTTTTGTACATTACAGAATTTTTCAATTTTGCAAGATCACAACATTTTAGAAAAAATTAAAGTAAGTTCAATAGATATTTAGAAGTTGTAAAAAGATACAAAAATAATTTAAATCTTAAAAAGGTTTCAAAAAATTTGAAGAAAAATGTAAATTTTTGATAATTTTGCATAAAAAATTCGAAGCTTTTTAAGATTGTTGAAAGGTTCGAAAATAATAAACTTTTCTTAAAATTTGTGAAAAAATTTTTAATAATTTTTTATTTTCAAAAATTTATGTTTGAAGAAGATTTAAAAGGATTCAAAAAATTTTCAAGATATTTCATTTTCTGCATTTCGAAAGATTTTTCAAAATTTTTACAATAATTCGAGTCAGTTTAAAATGTTTTTGAAAATTCATCTCTTTTTGTAGAAATTTAATCTTTTTTGATAAAAAATGAAACCGTTTAGTTGAAAAATAATCTGTTTTCGTTGAGGATTAAACTATTTGGTTAAAAATTTGCCTCTTTTGGATGAATTCAACACTTTTTTATTAAAACTCAAATCTTTTTTAGTGTAAATAACAAAAATTATATTTTTCGTTAAGAATTTATCTTCCTGGATCGAAAATGTAACTATTTGTTGAAAATTAGTATTTTTTAGCAACAAATTAATCTTCTTCGTTGAAAATTAGTCGGTTTTGGTGAGGAAATAAAAATATTTTTTAATTGAAATATCACCTATTCTAATTTTTGTTGACAATTCATAATGTTTTGTTGAAAGTTCAACTAATTAGTTAAGAGTCAGACTACATTGTTAAAAATTCCGTTTCTATTGTTGAAGATTAATCATTTTATTAAAAATTTTATTTCTTCGTTTGGAAAAGTAATTTTTTCTATGAAAAATCGTACCTTTCATGTCAGAAAATTAATCTTCTTTCTAGAAACTATTGTGTAGAAAATTCGTCTTTTTGGTAGAAATTTAATCATTCTTTGTTAAAAATTCAACTTTTACGGTTAAAAATGATTTGTTTTAATCGAGGAAATACGCCGTTAAAAATTTGTCCGATTTTTAAATACCCCGTAACAATTTCCTCAATCGACGCTATTTCATATTATATTATTATTATTATTATAACATTAAGCCAAATATTTTTGTGGGTAAGCATGAATTCCCGTTTTATTTATTTAAATAACACATTCGTTCCGCAACACTGTTCGGACCCAGGTCGCTGATCAATATCTCTAGCAATCACCCCATACGAAGAGCTTCACAAAGTCATGATGTGTCATAAATCTGATAAAATGCAAGGGTTCAGAAAGATCTTCAAACGAACTTGTTTCTACTGATAGAAATAATAGAAAATAGTTTCATAAAAACAGGGAATTTATTTCCACTTTATGATATGCAATTTACTGCTGGTGAAATTCCGATAAGCTTGCGCTGCATGGAACTGTAGCAAACGTTCAATTATACGAGTATTTTTATCGGAAAAACGAGGTTACGGTTAATCGGTAACGCTCGCAGATCTGTACGAATTTCGAATTACTCGATTGCTTTGTTCCTGTCGCCATTGTGATTCGATGATTTTAAAACCATCCGGCTCTGTCTCTTCGATATCAACGTGCAAGAGAACGACATATTTTCGGGATTATTTTGTTTATTTCAACTCCATTCTATAACGAACTCGATATGTGCAGTGCAACAATTCCCAGGTGATTGTTATTGTTATTGGAAAACCTGTGAGAGTATAATTACTTGTTTACTCTGAATGGAAAATCCCAGCTTATTTGTAGATAAATGAGTAACGGACTGGAGTTTGACTCAATTTAAATAATTTTTCAAAATTCGGAAAGAGTTTCAATTCCCCTTTTCCTTAACTACTTCATCCCTCAGATCGCTTCCGAACTGAAACTCCCGTTTCCCTCATTCCCTTCCAAATTATCACCTCCCCTACTCAACCTAATTTTTAATCACTTTCTCTACTCGCTTCTCCTGATTTCCCTCCATTCATATCCCCTCATTACTCCTCTCTTATTTCTTTTTACTTTCCTTACTACTCATCCTTTAATTTCCCCGAATCTCTTTTCCCATACTATTTCTTCCATCACCTCCTCTTACTTCCCCTAATCGTCCCACATTTAACCTATTTCACCTACTGCCTCCTCATTTCCCCCACTTGCCCTGCTCCCCTCCCCTCATTTCCTCCCACTTCTAAGCCCTCATTTGTTTACATTGCCCTACTGCCCGTACCTAATTTTACCTCATTTTCTCTACTTCCCCTCCTTTTGTTATCCCTCACGATCCTACGACCTCTACCCTCATTTCCCTCACTTTCCCTATCTTACTGTGCCTACCCTGGTTTCACCTACTTATTCCCCCATTTTCTACCACTTCCTACCCTAATTTTACCTCATTTCCCCTACTCTCCCTCCCTACTTTTATCTCGTTCCCCTCACACACCCTTAAACTCTTTCTCATTTGCCCTCACTTCCCCACCCTTATAGTCCCCACTGTCCCCTACTGTCCTACCACTTTGCTAAAATCCCCTCCCCTTATTTTTCTTTACTTCCTGCTCTTCCCATTCCCTACTTATCTTGAACATTCCTTCAACAAACTAAAAGAATTTACAACATCATTCTTAGCGCAGTTTTCAATATTTCAGCTTTCTTGAAATGCTGTATTATTTTATGCAGATTTGTAATTTTCCACAATCATTTTCGTAAAATTAAAAGTGATTTTATCTCGTAAAACGCACAAAAAAATGTACGATACTGTAGTCTACTGTAAGACCTTGTAGGTTTTTACAATAAAGTGAAGAAAATTGATAATAAAAAGTCATGCATATTTTCAAATTGTAGAAATATGTACTTTATTTTTTTCACTTGTCTAAAAGAAAATATAAGAAAAAATAAGCTATTTGCATATATTAATAACATTTGGTTTGGGTTGGTTCGCTTGGTTTGGTTCATTTAGGTTCGTTTGTTTGGGTTGGTATGTTACGGTTGGTTTTTCTGGGTGAGTTAATTTGGGTTGGTTGTTTGGGGTTAGTTTGGGTTTGGTTTAGGTTTTCTTTAGTTGCTTTGAATTAATTGCTTTGGTTTAGTTGTTTTGAGTTGGTTGGTTTGGGGTGGTTTGGATTGGTTGGTTTTGCTTAGTTTGTGTTCTTGTCTTTGAGCTGGTTTGATTGGGTTGGTTGGTTGGTTTGCGCGGGTTGGATGGATTTGATGGTTTTGGTTGGATTCTTGTGCGTGATGACTCTTTTGGGCATGCTCGCTTGCGTTATTTCCTTGAGGCTGGTTCATTCGGTTCTGTTCATTTGGGTTCATTTGTTCGGGTTGTTTCGATTTAATTAATTGGTTTGAGGTGGTTCGTTTGGGTTGGTTTGCTTGGTTTGGTTCACTTACGTTCATTTTTTTGGGTTAGTAAGTTTTTGGTTGAGTTTTCTGTGTTTGTTAATTTAGGTTTGTTGTTGTAAATTAGTATGGGTTGGTTTTGGTTGCTTTAAATTGGTTGCTGTTGTTTAGTTGTTTTGAGTTGGTTTGGTTTGAGTTGTTTGGTCTTAATTAATTTGTGTTGGTTGGTTTGGGCCGGTTTTATTGGGTTGATTGGTTTGCGTGGGTTAGATGGATTTGATGGTTTGGGTTGGTTCCTTGTAAAGAGTTTTTTGGGCATGCTAGCTTGCGTTAGTTCCTTTGAGTTTGTTCGTTCGGTTCCGTTCGTTTGGGTTCATTTGTCCGGGCTGGTTCGTTTGGATTATTTGAATTGAAGTGGTTTGGTTAGGGTTGGTTTGCTTGGTTTGATTCATTTAGGTTCGCTTGTTTGGTTTGGTAAGTTTCGGTTGGTTTTTTTGAGTTGGTTGCTTGGAATTAACTTGCGTTGGTTTGGGTTGCTTTAAGCTCGTTGCTTTGGTTTAGTTGTTTAGAGTTGGCTGGTTTGGGTTGTTTTGGGTTGGTAGGGTTGGTTTGGATAGCTTTAAATTGATTGCTTTGTTTTAGTTGTTTTCAGTTGGTTGGTTTGGGTTGGTTTGAGTTGGTTGGTTTTGAGTAGTTTGTGTTGGTTTGATTGGGTTCATTGATTGTTTTGCGTGGGTTCGATGGATTTGATGGTTTGGGTTGGTTCCTTGTGATGACTCTTTTGGGCATGCTCGCTTGCATTAGTTCCTTTGCATTGGTTCGTTCGGTTCTGTTCGTTTGGGTTCGTTTGATGGATTGCTTTGAGTTGGTTCGTTTGGGTTGTTTCGTTCGGGTTGGTTCGTTTAGTTCTGTACGTTTGGGTTCGTTTGTTCGAGCTGGTTTGTTTGGATTGATTGGTTTGAGGTAGTTCGTTTGTGTTGTTTCGTTCGGATTGGTTTGTTTAGGTTGGTCTGTGTGTGTTCGATCGTTTGGGTTGGTTCGCTTAGTTTGGTTTATTTTGGTTCGTTTGATTGGGTTGGTATGTTTCGGTTGGTTTTTCTGAGTGAGTTAATTTGGGTTGGTTGTTTGGGGTTAGTTTGGGTTGGTTTAAGTTGGTTTTGGTTGCTCTACATTGTTTTCTTTGGTTTAGTTCTTTTGAGTTGGTTGGTTTGGGGTGGTTTGGGTTAGCTGGTTTTGATTACTTCATGTTTGATTGTTTGGGCTGGTTTGATTGGGTTTGTTGGTTTGCGTGGGTTGGATGGGTTTGATGGTTTGGGTCGATTCCTTGTGATGATTCTTTAGGGCATGCTCGTTTGCGTTAGTTTCTTAGAGTTAATTCGTTCGGTTCTGTTCGTTTTGGTTCGTTTGTTTAAGTTGGTTCTTTTGCATTGATTGGCTTGATGCGGTTCATATGGGTTATTTAGTTCGGGTTCGTTTAGTTCTGTCCGTTTGGGTTCGTTCTTTCGGGCTGGTTTATTTGGATTGATTAATTTGAGGTGATTCGTTTGGGTTGTTTCGTTCGGGATGGTTCGTTTAGTTCGGTTTCTTTGTGTTCGATCATTTAAGCTGGTTCGCTTGGGTCGTTTCGCTTGGTCTGGTTTATTTAGGTTCGTTTGTTTGAGTTAGTAAATTTCGGTTGCTTTTTCTGGGTGAGTTCATTTGGCTTGATAGTTTGTGGTTAGGTTGGTTCGGGTTGATTTAAATTAATTGCTTTGGTTTAGTCGTTTTAAGTAGGTTGGTTTGGGGTGTTTGGGGTTAGTTGATTTTGATCAGATCATGTTGGTTTGTTTAGGCTGATTAGATTGGGTTGGTTGCTTTGGTTTGCGTATGCTAGATGGATTTGATAGTTTGGGTTGGTTCCTTGAAAGAGTCTTTTGTGCATGCTCGATTGCGTTAGTTCCTTTGAGTTGTTTCGTTCGGTTCTGTTCGTTTGGGTTCATTTGTTCGAGTTGGTTCGTTTGAATTGATTGGTTTGAGGTGGTTTCGTGTTGGTTGTTTCGTTCAGGTTGGCTAATTTCGTTCGGCTTGTTTGTGTTCGATCGTTTGGGTTTGTTTGTTTGGTTTAGTTCGTTTGGGTTCGTTCGTTTGGATTTTTTCATTCAGGTTGGTTCGCTTAGTTCGGTTTGTTTGTGTTCGATCGTTTGGGTTTGTTTGGTTTGTTTCGTTTGGGTTCGTTAGTTTAGGTTGGTTCGATTGAAATCGACAGGGATCCATTTCATGCTCACTAACTTAAATTTTAGTTACTAAAATGACTTGAAGTAGTGGAAATGGGTCTATGAGAGGCAGGACGAAGGAGCGAATGGAATGGTAAATCTGAGAAGGTGTGGGACTCGCTATCAATATAGGTAGGTACTTTATACATTAGTCTGGCGAAGAGGTTTACGGGCTCACGGTTCCGTGAGTCGCGAACACCCTGCGTTATGAACTATCGGAAGACACATTAGCGCAAATCTGCGAAGCCAATAACTCGGCTCGTCGCCCGAAAGTGGAGGTGGAGTTAGGTGGGCCGCAGCGGGTCTCCGTCAAATTATTCTCCGATTAATAATCCCTGCGTTACACGCGTGATCGGGCCTTTATTCACTCCACAGCCTTCCTTCCTTCCTGGGCAACATATCATCAACCGATGCTCGAATATAGTAAAGTAGCACCCCATCCTATACTCCTATATATAATAGGTACTATACAGGAATCGAATCGCCGTGTGTCGAGAATTTATCGCCTCGTTGCCGGATTGATCGTTGAGCCGTTCTACTTGCTTCTCCAAGCGCCTCTGATCTACACCTCGTTTCACTAATAGTCTCCATCTTTTAATCGAAACGATTTCAGTGAATTTTAGTTTGATTAATTTTTTTTTTAATGGAGGGTGCAAGAGGAGAGAAATGAAAAGGGAAAGAGATAGAGAACGAGACAGATAGAGAAGAAGAGGTAGAGAATGAGAAAAAGGGACAGAGGCAGAGAAAAATAGAGAGATAGAAACAGAGAAAGAGACGTAGAAAGTGACAGAGACATAGATACAAGAAAAGTTTTAAATATGACATAGGACTATTCATCGCTGACCTTTGACCCCCAATCTTCGAAGTGTGATATCTAATCTATGATATCTGACCTTTCTTCTGGAAAAGAAAGAGAAAGAGAAAGAGAAAGAGAAAGAGAAAGAGAAAGAGAAAGAGAAA
>CAKNWT010323838.1:475-13389 GCA_932066315.1 Andricus coriarius
CCTAAAATATTTCAAATCTTTTGAAATCCTCTTGAAATCTTTGAAAATAACCAAAAATCCTTTGGCATTCCTTCAAATTACTGAAATCCATTTAAAATTCCTTGGAATCTTTAAAAATTTCCTAAATTATTTCAAATCCTTTGAAATTCCCTTCAAACTTTTCAAAGATCTTGAAAATACTTCAGAATTTAGCAAAATACTCAAAAAATTTTTAAATAATTTAAAATCCCTTCAAATTATTGAAATCTATTAAAAATTTCTTTGAATCTTTTAAAATATAATACATTATTTCAGAAGAATTCAAGAAAATTTAAGAGGTATCCCTCACAGCAATTGAATATCCAGGGATATCCCTATTTATCCTAGGGATAACCTATCGGGATTTCGAGCTGATATCCTGAATTCAAGAGTGGTTAACCCATGGGTTAATTTATTAAAAGAAAAGTGACTAAAGTGATCTTTTAATTTTAAAAAGTGGCTATAGACTACGTGGCAGTCCTGATTATTCTTCACAGCTCCTTAGAGTGTTTCTTAAAAAAATGCTCTGACTTTCGCAATTTTTTGTTTAATCCCTGACTATTCCCTGATTTCCCCTGATCTGTGGCCACCCTGAAAAAGGCCGTAAAATGTCTAAAGGCGTCGTTAGTTTTGTGTGTTGCTAGTACCGTCCTGAAAACTAGAACCACTTCCAAAAATCCATTAACAGATTAAAAAACTGTTTGGCTTTCGCCTCCAGTGTAACAAATACACTCAACTCCCGATATAAGAACGGTTTCGGGCATGGCTTGCAGTGGCCTTGGTCCTGAATCGGGATAATCTAAACGTAAACATGCAGAACGCATGACGCAACCTGATACAACTAACGCGCTGAGAGTGCGGCGCTCGAGCGGAGGCCATCAGCTCTAGGAATATCCTAAACCGGGGGTTCTTATATCGGGAATTGAGTGTAACAGTACTGCTCTTTGAAGTTTCGTTGCGTGAGTGACAAGTGTTCGTCAAAATGGATACGAATGAGATGAAAACGGTAAAAGTGGAGAAAACGAAATGGAATTGGATAGACTTGAATTTGGATTGGTGCGTTTTGGGTGGGAGGGGGAGGAGGGATTTTTGACAAACCACAGGTAAACTTTCTTCGCCAGGTACCTCGTTGAACTCCAATGTCTGCACCTTATCCGTGACGAGCACGCAACAAACAGATATTATACGATCAGTATTTCTGTCGCATTATCCTCAATCGTTTTTATAATATGTCATTAGGATTAGAATAGTAATTGGCAATTAATGATATTTCAATCTGGTCGCTAATACTCACCACGCCAAGCGATTCCTTCTTGTTCAATTGCAGCTCCCTCAACATCTGATTGCGTTGTTCCATCATCAGTGTCCGCTCATACGTGTAGGCTGAGATGTCTGCATTCATCTAAATGAAAACCGAAATTTAGTATACATTTAACGTGAGAAATTACTAATTTCTCCTGCATCTTAGCTTGCTGATTGATTCTTGGAAACTACTAATTTTACCTGAGAAACTACTAATTTTATATGAGAAACTACTGATTTCTATTGAAAGGCTAATAATTACAAGTGAAAAACTACTGATTCCTAGTGAGAAACTACTCATTTCTCTTGCTTCTTAATTTACTAGTTTATCCTGAAAAGCTACTAATTTCTCCTGAGAAAATAATAGTATCTCCTGCATCTTAAGTTACTAATTTCTCCTTTTCCTTAACTTACTAATTTATCCTAAGAATCTACTAATTTCTATTGAGAATCTACTAGTATCTACTGAGAATCTACTAGTAAGTACTACTTCTTAGCTTACTAATCTTACCTGTGAAACTGCCTAATTCTTCTGCCTCGTAAATTACTAATTGCACCTGAGAAACTAATATTCACACTAAGAAGCTACTAATTCCTCCCGAGAAACTACTAGTATCTACTGCTTCTTTATTTCCTAATTTCTCCTAAAACTACATAACTTATTAATTACTCCTGAGAAAAATTCTAATTTCTGCTGCTTCTCAACTTACTAATTTCTCCTAAAAATCTACTAATTTCTACTTAGAACCTACTACTTTCTACTGCTTCTTAGCTTACTAATTTCACCTAAGAAACTACCAAATTCTCCTGCCTCGTAACTTACTAATTGCTTCTGAGAAACTAATGATTCACCTTGAAAAACTACTAATTTCTCCTGCTTCTTAACTTACTAATTAGACATGAGATTCTACTAGTATCTCCTGCTTCTTAGATTACTAATTTCACCTGAAAAAAATGAATTCTCCTGCTTAGTAACATACTAATTGACCTGAAAAACTAATAATTCACCCTAAAAAACTACTTATTTCTCCTGCTTCTTAAATTACTAATTCCTCTTGAGAAACTACTAGTATCTACTGCTTCTTTATTTCCTAATTTCTCCTGAGAAACTACTAACTTCATCTGCTTCTTAGCTTACCAATTTCACCTGAGAAAATACTAAATTCTCCTACTTCGTAACTTATTACTTACTCCTGAGAAAATTCTAATTCCTCCTGCTTCTCAACTTACTAATTTCTCCTAAAAATCTACTAATTTTTACTTAGAATCTACTACTTTCTACTGCTTCTTAGCTTACTAATTTCACCTGAGAAATTACTGAATTCTCCTGCCTCGTAACTTACTAATTGCTTCTAAAAAACTAATATTTCACTCTAAGAAACTAATAATTTCTCCTGCTTCTCAACTTACTAATTATACATGAGAATCTACTAGTATCTCCTGCTTCTTAGATTACTAATTTCATCTGAAAAAAATGAATTCTCCTGCTTCGTAACGTACTAATTGACCTGAAAAACTAATAATTTACCCTAAGAAACAACTAATTTCTCCTGCTTCTTAACTTACTAATTTTTCCTCAAAAACTACTAATTCCTCTTGAGAAACTACTAGTATCTACTGCTTCTTTATTTCCTAATTTCTCCTGAGAAACTACTAATTTCATCTGCTTCTTAGGTTACCAATTTCACCTGAGAAAATACTAAATTCTGCTACTTCGTACCTTACTAATTGCTCCTGAGAAAATTCTAATTTCTCCTGCTTCTTAACTTACTAATTTTACATGAGAACCTACCAGTATTTACTGTTTCTTAGCTCACTAATTTCACCTGAAAAAATACTAAATTCTCCTGCCTCGTAACTTACTAATTGCTCCTGAGAAACTAACCATTCACGCTGAGAAACTACTAATTTCTCCTGCTTCTCAACATACTAATTTTACATGAGAATCTACTAGTATCTCCTGCTTCTCAGATTACAAATTTCATCTAAAAAAAAACAACTGAATTCTCCTGCTTCGTAACATACTAATTGACCTGAAAAATAATAATTCACCCTAAGAAACTACTAATTTCTCCTGCTATTTAAATTACTAATTTCTCCTAAGGAGCTACTAATTCCTCCTGAGAAACTACTAGTATCTACTGCTTCTTTACTTCCTAATTCCCCCTGAGAAACTACTAATTTCTTATGCTTCTTAGCTTACCAATTTCACCTGAGAAACTACTAAATTCTCCGGCCTCGTAACTTACTAATTGCTTCTGAGAAACTAAAAATTCACCCTGAAAAACTACTAATTTCTCCAGCTTCTTAACTTACTAATTATACATGAGAATCTACTAGTATCTCCTGCTTCTTAGATTACTAATTTCATATGAAAAAATGAATTCACCTGCTTCGTAACGTACTAATTGACCTGAAAAACTAATAATGCACCCTAAGAAACTACTTATTTCTCTTGCTTCTTAAAATACTAATTTTTCCTAAAAAACTACTAATTCCTCTTGAGGAACTACTAGTATCTACTGCTTCTTTATTTCCTAATTTCTCCTGAGAAACTACTAATTTCATCTGCTTCTTAGCTTACCAATTTCACCTGAGAAAATACTAAATTCTCCTACTTCGTAACTTATTAATTACTCCTGAGAAAATTCTAATTTCTGCTGCTTCTCAACTTACTAATTTCTCATAAAAATCTACTAATTTCTACTTAGAACCTAGTACTTTCTACTGCTTCTTATAGTAACTTACTAATTTCACCTGAGAAACTACTAAATTCTCCTGCCTCGTAACTTACTAATTGCTTCTGAAAAACTAATGATTCACCCAGAAAAACTGCTAATTTCTCCTGCTTCTTAACTTACTAATTATACATGAGAATCTACTAGTATCTCCTGCTTCTTAGATTACTAATTTCATCTGAAAAAAATGAATTCTCCTGCTTCGTAATGTACTAATTAATCTGAAAAACTAATAATTCACCCTAAGAAACTACTTATTTCTCCTGTTTCTTAAATTAATAATTTTTCCTAAAAAACTAAAAATTCCTCTTGAGAAACTACTAGTATCTACTGCTTCTTTATTTCCTAATTTCTCCTGAGAAACTACTAATTTTATCTGCTTCTTAGCTTACCAATTTCACCTAAGAAAATACTAAATTCTCCTACTTCGTACCTTACTAATTGCCCCTGAGAAAATTCTAATTTCTCCTGCTTCTCAACTTACTAGTTTCTCCTAAAAATCTACTAATTTCTACTAAAAACCTAGCAATATCTACTGCTTCTTAGATTACTAATTTGACCCGAGAAACTACTAAATTCTCCTGTCTCGTAACTTACTAATTTCTCCTAAGACGCTACTAATTTCTATTGAGAATCTACTAGTATCTACTGAGAATCTACTAGTACGTTATACTTCTTAGCTTACTAATTTTACCTGTGAAACTGCTAAGTTATCCTGACTCGTAACTTACTAATTGCACCTGAGAAACTAATATTCACACTAAGAAACTACTAATTTCTCCTAAGAAGCTACTAATTCCTCCTGAGAAACTACTAGTATCAACTGCTTCTTTGTTTCCTAATTTCTCCAGAAAAACTACTAATTTCTTATGCTTCTTAGTTTACCAATTTCACCTGAGAAAATACTAAATTCTCCTACTTCGTAACTTATTAATTACTCCTGAGAAAATTCTAATTTCTCCTGCTTCTCAACTTACTAATTTCTCATAAAAATCTACTAATTTCTACTAAAAACCTACCAATATCTACTGCTTCTTAGATTACTAATTTGACCTGAGAAACTACTAAATTCTCCTGTCTCGTAACTTACTAATTTCTCCTAAGACGCTACTAATTTCTTTTCCAATTTAGCTTACTAATTTCACTAATTTAAAATCTGCTGCTTCGTAACTTACTAATTGCTCCTGAGAAAGTTCTAATTTCTCCTGCTTCTTAACTTACTAATTCCTTCTGAGAAACTACTAATTTTTCCTGCTTCTAACTCGTAATTTCTTGTAAGAAAATCCTGAGAAACTACTAAATTCTCCTACTTCTTAACTTACTAATTCCTCCTGATAAGCTACTAATTTCTCCTACTTCTTAGCTCATGAAGTTCTCATAAGAAGCTACTTATTTCTCCTGCTTCTTAGCTTCCTGATTTCTCCTGAGAAACTACTAATTTCGTCTGCATCTTAGCTTCCTCATTTCACCTAAGAAAATACTAAATTCTTCTGCATCATAATTTACTAATTGCTGCTTCTCATTTCCCCTACTTCTCAACTTACTTATTTCATCTGACAAACTACTTATTTCTCTAGTAATTTCTGCCGAGAAAGAACTCGTATCTACTGATTCTTAGCTTACTAATTTCACCTGAGAATGTACTAATTTTTCCTGCTTCTTAACTTACCAATTTCTCCGCAGAAGCTACTAATTCCTCCTGAGAAACTACAAATTTCTCCTTCCCCTTAATGTACTAATTTCTTCTAAGAATCCACTAATTTCTACTGAGAACCTACTAGTATCTGCTGCTTGTTAGCTTACTAATTTCTCCTGAGGAATCACTAATTTCTCCTGCTTCTTAACTTACTAAATTCTCCTAACAAGCTAATAATTACTCCTGAAAACTACTAACTTCTCCTCAAAAGCTACAGATTCCTCCTGAGAAACTACTAATTACTCCTTCTCCTTAACTTACTGATTTCTCCTAAGAATCCACTAACTTCTACTGAGAAGCTACTATTATCTAGTGCTTCTTAGCTTACTAATTTAACCTGAGAATCTATGCATTTCTCCTTCTTCTTAACTTACTAGTCTCTCCTAAGAAGCTACTAATTTATTTTGCTTTTTAGCTTGCTAATTTCACCTGAAATCACTAGTTTCTCCTGATTCTCAACTTAATAATTTCTCCTGAGAAACTACTAATTTCTCCTGCTTCTTAGCTCATGAAGTTCTCCTAAAAAGCTACATATTTTTCCTGCTTCTTAACTTCTTAATTTCTCCTGAGAAACTACTAATTTCGTCTGCGTCTTAGCTTACTAATTTCACCTGAGAAAATACTAAATTCTCCTGCTTCAAAACTTACTAATTGCCCCTTCTAATTTCCCCTGCTTCTCAACTTACTCATTTCTCCTGAGAAACTACTTATTTCTCCTACATCTTAGCTTATGAATTTTTTGAAGAAGCTAGTAATTTCTCCCAAGAAACTACTAGTATCTACTGCTTCTTAGCTTACTGATTTCACTTGAGGAACTACTCATTTCTCCTGCTTCTTAACTTACTAATTTCTCCTAAGAAGCTACTAATTCCTCCTGAAAAACTAATAATTTCTCCTAAGAAGCTACTAAGTCCTCCTAAGAAACTACTGATTTCTCCTGCTTCTTAAGTTACTAATTTCTCCTAATAAGTTACTTATCCTTTCTGAGAAACTACTAGTTTCTCCTTCTCCTTAACTTACAAATTTCTCCTAAGAATCCACTAATTTATATTGAGAACCAGGTAGTATCTACTGCTTCTTAGCTTAGTAATTGCACTTGAGACACTACTTAATTCTCCTGCCTCGTAACTTACTAATTGACCTGAAAAACTAATAATTCCTCGTAAGAAACTAGTAATTTTTCCTGCTTCTTAACTTACTAATTTCTCCTAAGAAGCTACTAATTCCTCCGGAGAAACTACTGATTTCTCCTGCTTCTTAACTGACTAATTTTTCCTAATAATCTACTAATTGCTCCTGATAAACTACTAATTTCACTTAATAAACTACTAATTTCATCTGAGAAACTACTAATTTCTACAGAAAATCGACTTATTTTTCCTGCTTCCAAACTTACTAATTTTTCCTGAGAAATTACTAATTTCCCCTGCGAAACTGCTAATTTCTCCTGCTTCTTAACTTACTGATTTCTCCTAATAAGCTAGTAATCCCTTCTGAGAAACTACTAATTTCTCCTTCTCCTTAACTTATAAATTTCTCCTAAGAATCCACTGATTTATACTGAAAGCCAACTAGTATCTACTGCTTCTTAGATTAGTAATTGCACTTAAGAAACTACAAATTACTACTCAGAAACTAATAATTTCACCGAATAAACTACTAATAAACTACTAATTTTACATAAGGTTCTAATAATTTCTACAAAAAATCTAATCATATCTCCTGCTAATGTACTTTCTAATTGCTCCTAAGATATGACTAATTTCTCCTGAGAAACTACTAATTTTTCCTGCTTCTTAACTTACTAATTTCTTCTGAAAACCTACTAGTTTCTGCTGGTAAATTACTAATTTCAGCAGCGATTCTGTGAAACTACTAATTTTCACCTGAGAAACTACTTCTTTCTTCTGCTTCCTGAGTTATTAATTTTTCCTGAGAAGCTACTAATTTCTCTAGTTTATTAATTTACTAATAATTTTACCTGAGAAACTACTAATTTCTACAGGAAATCACTCATTTCTACAGAGAAACTTCTATTTGCTCCTCCTTCTGAACTTACTACTGATTTTTCCTGGGAAACTACCAATTTCTACTGAGAAAGTACTATTTCATCCTGCTTCTTAACTTACTGATTTCTCTCAAAAAACTAAAAATTGCACCTGTTTCTTTACTTACCAATAATTTGTCCACAGAAAATACTAATTCCTCCTGAGAAACTACTATTAATTCCTGCTTCTCAAATTATTAACCCTTTGCGGCATACATTTTTCAGAGAAACATGTTTTTATGAAAATTGGTATACACAGGATTTTGGGGTCGCTGATCAAGAGTCTGTACTCAGATTTTGAAAATTGAAAATGGCGGATCCAATATTGCGTCCAAAATTTGAAATATTTTTTGATTTTGTTGAAAATTGGTATACAAGGGTTTTCGGGGTCGCTGATCAAGAATATTTTTAAAAATGGCGGATCTAATATGGCTGCCAAAATTTGAAATATTTTTTTATTTTGTTGAAAATTGACATGCAGGGGTTTTCGATGTTGCTGGTTGCAAATTCAAAATGGTGATTCTAATATAACTGCTAAAAAGTTGAATATATTCGATTTTTTTTTCTAATTGGTATACTTGAGTTTTTGGGCTCGCTGATCTCAAATCTGAATTCTACATGGGTAATATTTCAAATGCTGGAATTTCCAAAAATACAGGCAAAATACAGTAATCGGCATTCAAAAATTTTCAAAATCTAAGTTCAGATTCATAATCAGCGACCCCATAAACCCCTTTACACTAATTTTCAACAAAATAACAAAATATATCGGATTTTGGACGCCACCCTGAATCCGTCATTTTGAATTTTCCAAACCTGAGTACGAATCCGTCATTAGCAAATCTACAAACCGCTATACATTAATTAACAATACAAATAATACAAAAATATCCATTTTCGGTCGCCGTCTTGGATCCGCCATTTTGAATTTTCAAAATCTGAGTACAGATTCTTGATCAGCAACCCAAAAAACTCCTGTATACTTATTTTCACAAAAATCTGATTAAAACAAATTTTGATACTAGAACTTCCTATGATCATAAAACCACAAACAATTTCGATTAAATCGATGAAAAACTACTGTAAAATCGGTAAAAATAGTATGAAAACAGGTGGGAATACGTATTCCCACCATGCCGCATGCAAAGGGTTAATTTCTCTTGAGAAGCTAGTAATTGATCTTGCTTCTTAACTTACTAATTTTTCCCGCGAAACTATTAGTTTAATTTTTCACGAGAAACTACGAATATCTTCTGCCTTTTAACTTACTCATTTCTCCAGAGAAACCACTCATTTCTCCTGCTTGTAACGCGTAATTTCTCCTAAGAAACTCGTGAGAAACTACTGAATTCTCCTACTTCTTAACTTACTAATTCCTCTTGATAAACTACTCATTTCTCTTGCTTCTTAGCTTATGAAGATCTCCTAAGAAGCTACTCATTTCTCCTATTTCTTAACTTCCTAATTTCTCCTGAGAAACTACTAATTTCGTCTGTGTCTTAGCTTACTAATTTCACATGAGAAAATACTACATTCTCCTGCTTCATAACTTACTAATCGCTCCTTCTAATTTCCCCTGCTTCTTAACTTACTCATTTCTGCTGAAAAACTTCTAGTTTCTCCTGCTTCCTAACTTACTAATTTCTCCAGAGAAGCTACTAATTCCTCCGAAGAAACTACTGATTTCTCCTGCTTCTTAACTTACTAATTTTTCCTAATAATCTACTAATTGCTGCTGATAAACTACTAATTTCACTTAATAAACTACTAATTTCACCTGAGAAAATACTAAATTCTCCTGCGTCATAACTTACTAATTGCTCTTTTTAATTTCCCCTGATTCTCAACTTACTCATTTCTCCTGAGAAACTACTTATTTCTCCTACATCTTCGCTTATGATTTTTTTAAAAAGAAGCTAGTAATTTCTCCCGAGAAACTACTAGTATCTACTGCTTTTTAGCTTACTAATTTCACCTGAGAAACTACTAATTTCTCCTGCTTCTTAACTTGATAATTTCTCCTAAGAAGCTACTAATTCCTCCTGAGAAACTATTAATTTCTTCTTCTCCTTAACTTACTAATTTCTCCTAAGAAGCTATTAATTCCTCCTGAGAAACTACTAATTTATCCTAAGAAGCTACGAATTCCTCCTGTGAAGCTACAAATTTCTTCTCCTTAACTTACTAATTTCACCTGAGAAACTACTAATTTCTCCTGCTTCTTAACTTGATAATTTCTCCTAAGAAGCTACTAATTCCTCCTGAGAAACGACTAATTTATCTTAAGAAGCTACTAATTCCTCTTGAGAAACTACTAATTACTCCTTCTCCTTAACTTACTAATTTCTCATAAGAATCCAATAATTTCTTTTGCTTTTTAGCTTACTAATTTCACCTGAGAAAACAAAATCTCCTGCTTTGTAACTTACTAATTCCTCCTGAGACTGTTCTAATTTCTCCTGCTTCTTGAGTTACTAATTTCTCCTGAGAAACTACTTATTTCTCCTACATCTTCGCTTATGCATTTTTTTAAAGAATCTAGTAATTTCTCCCGAGAAGCTACTAGTATCTACTGCTTCTTATATTGCTAATTTCACCTGAGAAACTACTCATTTCTTCTTCTTCTTAACTTACTAATTTCTCCTAAGAATTTACTAAGTCCTCCTGAGAAACTACTAATTTATCCTGCTTCTTAACTTACTAATTTCTCCTAATAAGCTACTAATTTCTCCTAAGAATCCATTAATTTATACTGAGAAGCAACTAGTATCTACTGCTTCTTAGCTTAGCAATTGCACCTGAGAAACTACTAAATTCTCCTGCTTCATAACTTACGAATTGACCTGAAAAACTAATGATTCACCCTAAGAAACTACTAATTTCTCCTGCGTCTTCACTTACTAATTTCTCCTAAGAATCTACTTAACTTACTAATTGCTACTAGAAATTACTATTTTCACCCGAGAAACTATTAATTTCTCATGCTTCTCAACTTACTAATATGTACTGACAAACTACTAATTTAACATGAGAATCTACGAATTTCTTCTGCTTTTTAACTCACTAATTTCTACTGATAAACTACTAATTTCTCCAGTTTCATAACTTACCATTTCCACAACTTCGACCTCTGCCTCAATCCTGAGATCATACAAGAACTTCTTCAAATCCTTCTTCATCTGGATCGAGTTGTCCTCCATCTGGGCGACCGTGAAAATCCTCATCTTGCAATTCTTCCAGGTGCGATGTTGCTTCAGCAAGAAGGGCAACAGCATCAGCAAACCACCATCATGAACAATCCACCAGACATCAATATTCCCCACAACCTTCTCCGTAGAATCCGGGAAGAAGTTGATACCTTTTGGTACCAACAGCGCCATCCTCGAAGCGGTAACATTCCTCACAGTCTGGAGAAAGACTCTCCAAGTTCTCTCATTCTCAGATTGTCTCCAACCATACGGCCATCCAAGAATAACAGTATTAGGCTTCATTCCTCCCAATCCAGTTGTCTGCACCAAAGCACTCAAACCATCAACTGTATTTCTTGCCACCAAAACATCCACGAATCCCTTGACCTTCTCCTCTTCCATCGACCTTCTCAAACTTTGTTTCGCTGCCAAAGCTTCTCCAGAATTCCGGGCGTAATCACCTCCAATACAACTCACACAAATCGTCAAACCCTTGCCAGCCTTCAGCTGACTCGCGAATGCCAGAAGCTTCCGGTATTTCGGAACCAGATCATCAGTCAGCTTGGCCAGGATGAGGATCTGCGGTCTCCAGTTTTTGGTATGAGGCTGACCTTCCTCCAGTCTCAGGAGGGAATACCTCGCTGCTGAAAGAGCAAGACCTCGAATACCATCTCCCCATTCCTTCTCTGCTCCTCGGTACTCGATGTACTTGTAGATAAGGCCTGCCATTCCCATAGCAAGAAGAGCGTAGTACCAGCTGGTCATGAACATGATCGCTATGCAGAGCGAGAGGCCAAGGAAGGACAAGCTCCAGTGGTAGAACTTGAATCTTGGTCTCCAGTTGGGAGTTCTCAGGAGTGTTTGGAGAGCACAGGCGAGGTTGACGAATCCGTAGCACATCAGGAAGAACATGGAGAGCAGTGGAGCAAGGAGATCCACATTTCCCAGGAGGATTCCACATTGGCAGATCAGGATTGTGACGACGAGGGCTCTTGTGGGTTCACCACGACTCGAACTCTTGGCGAAGGGACCTAGGAAGGGAATGATTCCGTCCCTGGCAATGGCTTGCAGGAGTCTTGGTGCTCCAGTTAGGGATTGAAGACCAGCGCCCAGAGTTGAGAGGAAGGAGCCGATGAGGATGACCCATTCGTTGGGCCAGGCGATGTTGGCGACGACGAGTTTTCCTCCAATGCTTTGTCCGAATTTGTCTCGGAGGAGGAGGTTGTCGACTGTTCCGGCGAAGAGGAGGACGCAGGAGAGGTAGACGGTAGATGTTGTCAGGATGGCGCAGATCGTTCCGATGGGGATTGATTTCTGGGCGTCTGCTAGATCACCGGATCTGTTGGAGCCAGCCATGATTCCTAGGAGGGGAATGGAAGAGAGATTGAGGATTTTTTTAGAGCGATTGGCCAGGATTGAAGAAAATTTACCTGTTACTGAGGGAAAGAATATTCCGATGAGGATCGTGAAGGTGGTTGTCAAATCAACTTGAATCTGATTGTAGGAGTAGCGAGTTGTCTTATCGATATCTTTCGGTTGGTTGTACTTGGCGATGAACTGGCCTTCCTCTTGAAAACTACCCCAAATGTTTTCTAATAAAAAAAAGAATGTAATGAGATTTATGAAGGGATGGAAAAGTTAGAATTATTTATACTCCCGACGGATAGTATCGAACCACCCTGGAGAAAGTTTCGGATAGGAATTCATTCCTAATCAATCTGAAGTCATCCAAATCTTTCCGGAATCTGTATCCGAACCAATCCGAGTTAATTCGAACGAATCCGAGATTTTGTTTACATTTTGTTCGATCGAAATCGGTTAAAAATTAATCCGACTTAATCCGATTCAATCCGAATCAATCATAACCAAATTTTCAATCCGAATGAATCCGAACTCGCGTTGACCTGAACCGATTTTCAATCCGA